>JABFPN010003197.1:0-19010 GCA_022817305.1 Leptoteleia sp. ZL-2020
TCTAACGTTCTCTCCAGAACGTTTGGTGTGCAAGTGTTCTGTGGGGAACGCTTTAATTTTTTTCAGAACGTTTTATTGCCGTTCCCGTTCTTTTCGGAACGCTTGAAGAACGCCTGTTTTTACAGTGTAAGACGTTCATTAATATTCGTATTCTTAATAAAACATTGATCTAAAATTTGCACAGATAATGATATATCTATCTCACATTCTTTCAGAAATTTAAACGTTTCAATCGCTTCCAAAATTTTAGTTTAATTGTATATTTCATGTTCAATCTCATTGCAAAAATATGTAGCTTTTATTTATTTTTTTCACAAACTTTTTTTTTTCCTTAACAAAATTTTTTTTACTGGATAACTGCTCAGTCAGCGCTATCTTTCACAGTTTCCTGACAGCGATCGAGTTTACGAATTGCGAATATAATGTGACGCCCCGCATTAGAAAATACCAGCATTTAGTTTTACTTTATTGAATAAGAAATTGTTCTACATACAATTACAATACTTTTAGTTGCGCAGGGAAATCTTCCAGATTTCCCAACAGTAAACATTCCAACCATGTTTTTGCAATGATTTTGGAGCAACGCAACTAAAATTCATTATTCTTTATCGCACGGCATGCTAAATATAACACTACACTACTAAATCTTCGATACGTCAATAAAATGTTGATAAAAATGATTGTATAAAGTTTATATAAAGTATATAAAATATATAAAGAATGTTTTATTCTAAAGTGTTTTAAATACTTTTTAATTTCACCGTTAAAAGTAATAAAACAAACGAAATATATTTTTAATGTAAATGAAGAAGAATAGATGAGATTGGATTATTAATATTGGTAATATAAAAATCATGAAACTTGTCATTTACTTCAACATGAAAATAACATAGTTATTATAATGCATAATTAAGCTTGTGTAAAACAAAAAGTATGTGTACAGTGTGTAAAACGAAACTATCCCTTTTGTAAACGAGAATATCCAGTGTATAACTGAAAGAGTGGAAAAAAAAATTCATTTTCATAACAATGCTTTTTACCTTCAGCCTCGTTAGAACGAAAGAATATATTTTCTTTTTTGCTCCGAATTTTCGTTACTGTATTTCTATCTATTTGAATTTTACTTCAACTAAATAATTGTTACGTTTACTTCACGCTATTATCGTATTGTGTTCGACGTTAAGTCGTGTATTATTTAAAATCAATTTTAGAGAAATTCAGATATATAGAAATCTTGAATTCAAGATCCATTCAGAAAAAGGTACGTTACGTATAATTATTAAACGGAATGGAAATAAAAAAAGTTATTTTTGTATATCACTGACTGCTATTATTAAAGAATGAGACCAATTTTGTACATAATACAATATTTAATTTTAAATTGCATTTTCGTATTTTGATAATAAGCTGTACCGCGAATTTTCTTTCGTGTTATGGTCGTTTTGGTACAACTGCTCTCTTGATGGAACAAAATTAAATGTGTTATTCCAACAAGCAACAGTTTAAATTAATACGTATTAAAATAAATAATGTTTTCATATAAATAAATGGCAAAAGTATTCCTCTCAGATGACTTTTTATGAGAAAGAAAATTTAAGTGTAATTATCATATATATATATATATATATATATATATATACACCGAGATAAATTTATTACACTGAAAAAAAGTACATTAAGAATTACTGTGCTAGAACCTTAATGCGCAACCATGTAAATAATATAGGAAAAATTACTGTAATATAAACTTTAAAAATTGTGGTGAATAACACCGAATTATTTGAGAAGACGGTAATTTTTATTAGACAGACATGGTAATTTTATATATATATATATATATTGTATACATGGCTATGTATTAAAATAGTTTTCAATGTACTAAATGCTGCTTGTATTTTAAAATAACTTGAGAATATGTGTGCATTTATACACTGAGAAAAAAGTTATATCACAAATTACTATTTTTTGTATCAATTTGAGGATATATTGGAAAAGTAATTATTTCTACTGTTAATAATAGTAAAATTTAAAAGTCATGTAGTAAAGATTGGTAGAAAAGTACTACAAATTGCTTTGATAATTATCATTTTTACCATTTTTAATAGTAAAATTGTTCACTCTTCAGAGATATCCTCAAATGGATAGAAATTGTTGCAATTTTATTATTACTTTTTTCTCAGTGTAGTATTCTTTATAGTATGATCTAGTATTTTATTAAAATATTAGAAAAAAATGTGATAAAGGAATAGACCTTGCAGTTACCAGTCGTGGACTTTACCACTTAAAAATATAGGTATCACTTTAGGAATATTGGTAACTGAGGCAATAAGTTCTATTCCTCGACAACGACATTTTTTCCTAATATTTGTTTTAATATACTATATCGTGTTATAAGGAATATTATAAATGCACACACACACATATCCCCGAGTAATTACAAAATTTAGTTACAACTAGTAATAACTTTCTCTGGGTGTATTACCACTTGTATAACTTATTTTAATTTGTTGATGCCACACGGAGAAAAAAGATATATCACAAATTACTGTTTTTTGTATCAATTTGAGGATATATCGGAAGAGTTCTTATTTCTACTGTTAATAATACTAAAATTTAAAAGTCACGTAGAAAATATTAGTAGAAAAGTACTACAAGTTGCTTTGATAATTATCATTTTTACGATTTTTAATAGTAAAATTTGTTCACTCTTCAGAGATATCCTCAAATGGATATAAATTGTTTTCAATTTTACTATTACTTTTTTTCTCACTGCATTTAATTATTTATTTAGTATTAACTTCAAAAGTGTCAAAAATGATATATTTAAGAACTGTTTTTCACAATTGTCAGAATTATGAAAATTATTATTGATATTTGTCGTCAATTATAATTGATTGAAAAAAATGGTGTTTAAAAGAAAAAGAAAACAGCTTAATAAACTGCGCGAGCCGTTAGTTTTCCTCCTCCGAGCGTTTTATAAGTGAAATATTTTGAACGGATAAATGAAAGTATAATGTTAGGTGTTTGAAATCAATTCCTCTTGAAATGTATAAGAAATTGATTGAGATTTCTCGTAGAAATAAATTGGAGCATGGCAAAGACTTAAGTTTTTGACGTTTGATTGATTTTATAGACAACAATAAAAGATCGCACGAATAAATATAGCAACTGTGTCTTTTAATGCTCAGAAAGTTATATGGACCATATAAATTATCGTAAATAAGGTACGATAATGCATTGTTTAATATTCCCGATGATGTAAATGGACAATTATCAGTTATTGTAATATATACACCATTTAATCATGTATCTAATATTGCATAAATGAAATGTTCAACGTCAATCAATCGCGGGCCGAAGATATTTAAAAAAAGAAACATGCATTCAACAGCAAATGCAAAATATCCAAAAATTAAAAATATCCAATAAACATGTTTTACTTGTATTGCATTGGTTAAGCTGAAATACCTGTCTTTGTCGAGGTTTCCCGCCAAATTTAATTCCATAAATAATAAATAAATTGATAAACATATTGTTCTGATTATTTGAATTCCGACAATGAGAGATATTTTACCTTAGTCTCGCACTTTTAATATTATTGATACTTTTATACTATCCACCTGAACGGATGAAAAGTTTACAATTAAAAAAATAAATTTTAAATAATTTTGCAAAATACACGCACGGCACAAAGAGGACATAAACATATCACCCTTTTATGAGACTTAAAAATATATAATATATATATATAAATGTATATCGAATGATATTGCAAGTTGCAAATGCAACCTTTAATTCTTTCTCCCCCCCCCTTCCTCAAGTTAAAGCTACATTTGATAGTAAGAAAATGTAATTCGAGTTAATTACTTTACTTCTCAAAAGAGTCCCTTGATTGCATTCTGAAATTAACTTTCCATATATGTAAATTACATACATTTATTTGCAATTATGAATATCATTAAGTATAGTAAATCATGTGTACTATACATAATCGATTATACGCTCTAAAGCTCGCAATTATTTTATTTTGCTTCAATTAAAACCTTGCTTCCTCGTTGGATCCTAAACGGAACATCCGGCAAATTGCGAAAAATTAATATCAATAAGCAAAGAAACATATACGTATTTTAATCACGCTGTCGATTTAATTTCATCCATGAATTTAAACATAATTCCGATATATATTCGTGAATAATCGTGTAACATGCATAAAATGTTATAAAATGTAGCGAAAAGTTGCTCAATTTTGGTACTTGGAAAATGTTTTGCAAATTTATGTAACAAATGTATAGTTGTATGTTTACAAAACTTGACATATTTTCCAACATAACAATTTAATTGAACGACGCACGGTAAACAAATTTGTTGACTTTTAGATCAACTTTGAAACAAAGCGGAGCATCCGAAGAGTTTGGATATTACTTTTTTTGAATATTTTGTATTAAAATATATCGGCTTGCCACTTTTAAACGGTCTGCGAAAAATTGTAGGAAATAAAATGTAATTTATATGTACATTTTAAATAGTGTGTCCTCTTTTTTTTTGTCTTAATATTAGATAGTTTTTTTTACTTTTTACACGCAGCGATATTTTTTGAAGAACATTGCAGTTAAGGCGAGGTGTTGCCTGGTGGCAAAATTTGAATTTTAATATTTAAAAATGTATTTTCATATATATGCATATTTATAAGTCATCAACGTTGTATTTAGTATGCATACTGGGGAAAATAAAGATTCGTTAAAATTATTTATTGGCAAATTGAGTAAATGTTATTAAATGGTACCATGTTCTGATTTCTCAATACGCATACACTGGGAAAAAGAAATTTTTAATATTAAGAAATGGAATTTAATATTTAATTTAATATAATTAAAAAATATATTTAAATATAGTTCATTACTAAAATATAAATTGTAATATTTATTAATTTTACTTGACAGTTGGAGTTTTTACATAAATATAAATATTAAATAATAATAGTTATTATACATTTTATTTTTAAACTAGTATAATTTTTAATATTGATTAAATATGCATAACTGTTATGAATCCTTTTTTTCAGTACATAATTCATTTATAAATCTAAACACTGTACCATTTAATAGGATTCAATCGATTTTTCTTTCCAGGAATAACTGGAAATTGAACAAAATGTTAGCAAGACGCTAACAACTCGAACAACAGAGGGCCAACATTGTATAACATTCACTACAATTTATTAGGTGCTTCCACAATTCTTGTCAACGAAAAGAAAATAATAATCTTTGCCAATTATTATGAATTCATTTAGATATAAATATGTGTATAAACGTATGCATAAAGCGAAACGAACTTGTGGTAAGAAAATTCAAGTTCAAATTTTGCCAAGATGTAATATTTCACCTTAAATCCGCATTTTTCTTTTATAAAAAAATGTGCAACTAATTATGTGTAAGATTGCGCCATTTAAACAGAGAACATATTTTTGAGTATTTTTGTGTACTTCAATGTCCCGAATGAACTATAAGTTAAGATTGTGTGTGGAACAAAACAATATAAGAAATATTAAAGAAAAAAATATATATGTACATGAAGAGCATTCTATATACAACATTATAAAATATGTATATCTATATACGCGATGTTAACATGGAGAAAAAAAAAGAAAGAAAATATCTTTATATGTTAGATTTAACACAACGATTACATATTTCCTGGAGGTATTGAGTTATTATAACCGTTCCGAAATCAATTATAACAAATTCTATGTATGTAATTATATATACGAATGTTGCGTGTCAAAAAAGTTAACAATTCGAAGACTAGTTGTGTTTTCGATTGTGGTCAAATGTAAAAATATTTGCACCATTGTTTCGTTTAGTATTGTTTATAAATAAACAAATAAAATATGTTCATAAATAAAAATCAAAACCCTTATTCTTTTATCCCTGACCAAAATGCAGACAAAATTTTGCCAAGAAATTGGCAAACTCTAGAATATTGTTATATTTGTAAAAAAAAAAAAGTAGTAAAATTGTAGCAAATATGTCCGAAAAGTTCAGACTTATTAACAAAATTAATACTAACAAATAATAAAATTATTGAGAGAGTCGGAAAAATTGTTCCCCAATAGCATATAATATTTATATATTTTATCTGGACACTTTAATATTTATAAAACATTTTCCGTGAATATTTCATAAATATTTGTTGTTGTTGGGGGTTGCCGTTGGGACTTTTAAACGTTTTACAGACAAGTTCAATGCTTTCGCCAAAAAAATTATTAATCGTAATAGTTTTACTTGGAAAATTCG
This sequence comes from Leptoteleia sp. ZL-2020, assembly GCA_022817305.1. NCBI lineage: Eukaryota > Metazoa > Arthropoda > Insecta > Hymenoptera > Scelionidae > Leptoteleia > Leptoteleia sp. ZL-2020. Next base: position 6,294 of record JABFPN010003197.1, read on the forward strand.
TAGAGTTAGCTTTGCTGCTGCGTTAAAAGTATTCGCTGAATTCTTCTTTATCGTCTTTTATTCCTGCGTAAGTATTTTTTTGTTATTGTAATTCACTTTTAACTTTTGATTACTTTATTTTCACCAACGTGACATATACACACGTTAGTACTAAAAATTACCGGCGATGGCGCTTTGGTCGATACTTCGATAGCCTAAGGTATTTAAATTTATCATAAACAAGAATAAGAATGTTTTATTTTTAAGAAATAATTGTTTAGTGATGATATATTATTTCACGTTTAAATTATTTCCTGAAGATTTATATTTATACAAATTAAATGAATACTTTAAAAAGAACAATCCCGATTGTTAAAAGAAATATAACATCTCCGGAAATACTGGGACTAACCTCTAAGGTACAATTTAGCACAATTTCAAAACCCGAGGAAGGTAATAGATTTCTTATTAATATCTATAAATTATCAATTATAATAATTTAATTAACAAATGATTAATTATTCTGTTGAGTGATTTATTTGAAATGAACATATAAACATAACATGTTTTTAATGAACACTATATAATTATACTTTAAATTCAAGTATTCATATATAAAATAAACATTTGAGCAAAAATGATTGTTGTCAACTGATTTTTTATTGCTATAAATTGATGATAATGATAAAATAAAATAAATTTATTTTCAGAAAAACTTATTATAGTAAAAAAAGAATTTGATTATTTAATTACAAAAATTGCTATTAATCGACCGCATAGAAAAAATGCTCTGGATAAAGTAACTACTCAATATTTGGTAGATGCTTTAGATGAGTTTGAAAATGACAATAAATCACTTGTAGCCATATTACATGGTGAAGGAGGAAATTTTTGTGCTGGTATTGATCTTCATGAACTAGCTGAATATGATAGAGAATCTGAAGATCAAATTCCCCAATTTGGACTGCTGGTAAATTTTAACAATCACTTTTGTAATATTGTTAAATTCTCACTTTTTATCAATGCCAAATCTATATACACATGAAACAAAACTTTAACTATCTTCTTAAATACAATTGTATATGTATCTTTAAACACTGATATAACTAATAAGTTTAAAATTTATTTTAAATACTATCCTAATTTTACTTCAATTTTTGACATGGTCAATGGAAAAAATGTTTATAATTTTAAGTTTAAAAAATAAAAACCATTTGTATTGTGTAAGATATTATTTGTAATCATATTAATAAAGTATAATTAGAATATTGTAATGAAAAAGTAAACTAATTTATCTTAATTTAAATTCTTTAAAAAATGTTTAATTTCAAGTGCTTCTTTCACAGTCAAGAAGGTATGAAATACCTTTCAAAAAACCTGTAATAGCTAGTATAAATGGTTATACACTAGGCGCAGGACTTGAACTAGCTCTTATGTGTGATTTAAGATTAACTGATGATACCACAGTTATGGGTTTTTTTAACAGAAAATCTGGTATTCCCAATTTACTTGGTTCGACTATTCGTCTGCCAAAGATGATTGGGTTCAGTAGAGCCATGGATTTAATATTAAGCGGTCGCAGTATTAACGCCAAAGAAGCTTTAGATTGGGGTTTAGTAAATGAACTTGTTGCTTGTGGATCAGGTAATTAATAATTAAAATAAATGTTAATTGTTATTGCTTGAAAATATATCAAGAATACTGTTTAATTTTATATTAATTGATTTAATATAGCATTAGGTCAATCATTCATGTTGGCTAGATCATTTGTCAAATTTCCACGGGAATCATTAATTGCTGATCGAGCATCAACATACCATGGATCATATTCTACAGATGAATGGGAAGAAAAATTGCAATTTCACAGAGATAATGCTTCATATTTATTATATGAGGAAGGAGTCCCTGGTGCTAAACATTTTAAAAGTGGTATTGGACGTCATGGACGTTTTAAAAATTTATTGATAAAATCAAAACATTTTAAAGAACTTGATAAAGAACTGTTATAACTGTTTATACTTAAGGAGTTACACTCAAGTGGTAGGGGTAAGGAGCAAGCCTCTATACTCGCAATGGATTTTATGTTAGATTTACAACTTGTACACAAAAAGCTATATTAATTCCATAATAACACAATTAATTTGAAAATTTTTCTTGAAAATGTTCTTTAAATTGAACAATCAAATAAATAATCGTCATTATTTTAAATGTCGAGTGTAACTCTTTAAGCTAAAGAAGTGTTAATAAATGTAAAAATTGTGAAATAATATTTTATATAATATTAAATATAATCAAATAAACTTGTTTATGTTGTTAAATGTGAGATCATTTATTATTAATTACATAATTATATTATAATTAATTACTTTTTAACTAATTTTAAACTATTGTTTTATGTTATGAATTTTTTTTCAAGAAATGAAAGATTATAAAAATTGTAAGTAACTTATAAATTTTGATGTGGATGATTACTTCACTAGAAGAATTATTTCAATTGAAGAAATTTTATTAATAAATAAATTTTAAATGGCTGATATCAATGTCTATCACCAATACTAAAATCATAGTACTGAAGTCCCATGACTTTCTGCATGAGAAATCTATTCTAGAAGTTCTTTTTAACTTATACATAGCTTTAGTCTGTGTTAATAGATCAAATTTAAATTGATTTTGGAGAAAAACTCATGACACAACAAACATTAAATTTTATAAAAAAACTTTCTGCAATATTATTGTTTAATTCTTCACCAGTAAATTTGTGAGAACAGCCATTGCCTATTGGTATTCGATATTTGTTATTTTTATCATTTTAATTATTATTATTTTTTAAATTGATTACTTTTCCTTATTACCAGAATAATATAGATTTTATATAAATCGGGTATATATATATATCTATACTAAATTAAATAAAAGTAAAAATTCATCTTTTCTCAATTATATTTATTATTTTTGTATTTGAAGGGGGATATTTAAATATAAATGTTTCAGTTTTCAATAATATTCTGTCTAAATTAATAAATAAAATTTGTTAAAATACATTATTTAGAGATGGCTGTGTTGAAATTAAAATGTGCGTAATTTTATATTAAATTAGTTAATAAATTACCAAAATATTTGTATTAAGAACACTATAATAACTATATAAAATATATATTTATTTATTGTAATTATATTTTAACTAAACAAATTTGATTTATTTATTACAGTATTGAAACAAATGCATTTTTATTTATTTCACTTTGTTATTATTTTTTGATTTCGAAAATTTTATATTTATTTTATTTAACTTTTGTTGATCTTGGTTAACTAAACGCATCATGCGGCCTTAAATGAATGCAGTTTGCAACAAAACTCATTTGTTCATGAATATTGTCAAACATGCAACAATTATCATTACAATTTATTTAAAAAAAATGAAAATACCTAATAAACTTGTGAATCGCGACAAATGAAGGTCAGATAAAAATGGATCATTGAATTTCGTCATGGCAAAGTTTGAACGAATTTATCTATATCTGACTCCACAGCCTTGACAATTGCGCGTGCATCGCGCGCGCGCATTTCCTTCATTCGCGAATCACATTTTTCAACTTTAACAGTGCTCTCAAAATCCACGTTCCCACAATATGTCATCATCGCGAATCAATCAAGGTATCAACTTATTTTGACAATTAACAATTCCGCTAATGACTTCCACCTACATTTACTACATATCAACATGTAATAGAATTTTTTAAACATGTTAATTAATGATTCCCTTTAAACACTATGCATATTCAGATTATGATGATGAACAGTATATCAATACTTTCACTTATTGTTGGAAATTTAAATAGATATAAATGTTTCAGTTTTATACATATTGATGCTTGTAATCTGTAATATTTGATTCATTACTTTTTTCATTTTGATTATCTATTATTGTAGATATTATAATAATTATTATTTAATTATATGATAATGCGATGTAAAAAAATCAAAATATAGTAAATGAGTTTGAGTTGCCAAAATCGTTTAAGTTATATCGAGATATTGTTTCTAGTTGCTAAAACCACGTGCAACATTCACTGTCAAATGTCAAAATTGGACAATTACATCATTAGGTTAATTATATTTATTAGTATTTCAGTAACGTGATAGAGCTCTGTGGCCATTCCCTGTCGACTGTCATTCAATACTTAAAAAGTAAGATTTTTTATTATGTCTGTCGCATTGTTTATTGTTGTTCTATTTGAGTGTGAATATATCGTTACACCAAATGTCGATGCGTTGTGTGAAACGTCGTCTGCATTTTTTGACAGCTGATGGACTTAACCTCAAAAATGGCATACATTGTTAGTGACTAGTGCAATAATAGTTTCTGCATGCAAGAGTTTAATTTTGTTATTAGTTGGGAAAAATCAAAAACTAGTTTTTGGATAATTTAATAATAATGTAAGGATTTGAAAAACATATTCATTGATTTTTTTAGTGCTTCAATGGATAAGTGTTCTTCTTATCTTAGTCTTAAGCAATTACTTTTTAGGCATAGAATAAACTAGAATAAATGATCAGACTAATATCCAAAGAAATTAAAAAAAGAATCAAGTTCGTGGTTTTATTGTACTGGGAATGAAGGTTCTAAATTCTGAAAGAGAAAAATGTTATTGAGATGTTCATGTAAATTTTTGAATAATGTGTATGTACAAATATACATTTGTTTAATCTTTGTTGGGTATTCAACTTATTATCTTTTAAACGTGCACTCATTTAAAGTATAATTTTATGTCTTATATTTATTACTATAGTACTTAAATCTTGCAAGCTTTCATGTTGAAGTATTCTTATTAAATATAATTAATTATAAATGTTAATAATTTACACATATATTAATCATAAAACTTAAATAAGTATTAATTTTACTTCTATTTATATAAATTCTATAGTGTTATGTATTTATAAGACAAATTTTGAATTTATAATTAAATAATCATATATCGCTTTATCAAATAACCAATTTTTCTTTACTATTTTATAGTTATTTGATATTGTAAAATTGCTGTATGGAATTGGCAGAAAATTATATAAGACTTATAGAACAGAAAATCCAATTTAATTTAATCTTTCATTCAAATATATATTGCATGGATTCTTCTAAGCTTATAACTATTACTATACAAAACAATTTATAAACTCAAGGAATGAACTATAAACAAACCTCGTTTGTACAATAATAAACATAACTGGCTGGAAAGCAGAAATTATATGTTTTCATTTGTTAATAAAAATAATTATATCAATACTCATGTCATTTTTCATATTATTTTATTGTCAGAAGTAATACTGAAATATTTTGTTTGCAGAGAACTGCAACCATGAGGGTCTTATTGGTAAAATTTCGCGAAGTAACAAAAAAATATCCTGTGGTGCGGGGAATGGTGTCCTATTCCGTAATTTGGCCAGTCGCAAGTTGTATTCAACAAAAAGTAACAGGAAAAGAGCACTTGGACCCTGCGCAAGCACTTAGATTTAGTATTTATGGTGGTTTCTTTGTTGCACCGACTCTTTATTATTGGTTAAGATTTGCAGCCCGCGTTTGGCCATATAGTAACCTGAGGTCTGCACTAACTAAGGTAAAAGAAAACAAGTATATATATTGAATATATAAACACATATTTTCTAAAATTAAATTTATATTAATTATTATTTTAAATAGCATAAAAAAAATTAATCTAAAAATAACTTATTTTATATCTATTTTCAGGCCTTGGTGGAGCAAGTAACATATGGTCCTGCCGCAATGTGCTGCTTCTTCTTTGGTATAAATTTCCTTGAATTCAAACCAATATCAGAGTGTGTAAATGAAGTCAAAGAAAAGTTTTGGCCAACATATAAGGTTAGATATAATGTTTCCTTGCATTTATTTTTTTATATTTTAGGTAAATTTATCATTTATTATTTAAATTTGATACTTATTTGGTAGGAGAATAGTGATAATATTTTGTTTCTATTTGATTAACGAAGCTTTTATTATTTTTATTCAGATTGGCGTTTGCGTTTGGCCTGTTCTTCAAACAATAAATTTTCTTTTCGTCCCAGAAGCCAATCGAGTTGTTTATGTAAGCATATGTAGTTTAATGTGGACTTCGTTTCTAGCTTATATGAAGTCTTTGGAAGCAAGACGAAATAGTGAGATCGTTATGATATCAAATGTTGACGAAAAAGCACCAGAAGTAACACCTGAAGTAAAAAAAGAAATTATCCGGCATAAATCGCAATGGAACTCGGCTTATCATTAATGAAAGTACAACATTTCCTTGTTAATAGTCGAGTAACCATGTGCCTCGTGGCACTTCTAATATATTTTTATATTATCCAATGCAACTTTGGTGATCAGTTAATTCAATCAAATATAAATTTAAAAGCGCGGGACGCCAAAAACTTTAGCTAACCTCAATTTTGATAGCAATTTGTGACTTCTTCAAGAAGTTTGAAAGTATAGTTAAATACAAATACAAAATAATCATTGATTGATTTTTCTCATTTTACATACATTGTTTTACGTTTTTTTGAAATTTAAACAATTTGTTGATTCGATAACATAAAAGAGTCAAATGTGAAGAACTTTTTTAATTTGAATTTTATTTAATGGAATTTTCAAAGTTAAATTGTGACGATAAATACTTGAATTTTTATACAATATTGGAAATAGTTTGTTGTTGAATGAAAAGCATACAGTGAGATGTAATGTATTAGTTATTAAATTGATGTAATACATGTTACTTTATTTAAAAAATGATTATATTACAAATATCAATTTAGTCAATTGAAGCAATAGAAAATTTGAAAATTTGAATTAAATCAATGAATAATTCATTTATTATATACAATGTTATTCATATAATATGACGTTAAACTTTTTATTATTTAAACGTTAGAATTAATAAATTAAAATGAAAATTAATTTATTACTGTACTTTTTGATGTGAGATTTAAAAAAGTAAAAAAAAACATGGAAATGTGCAAAGTATTAATTTCTTTTGGCCGAATTAAAATTAAAAACATGGACACTTTATTTGAATTGTGTATTAATAGATATATTTGTTATATAGGTAAAACTTAATGTAGTTTTTGATTTTGTGTATGCAATTTATATTTGTATCCTTCCTTTTTTATATTCAAAACTTGTAAGAAAGTACAAAATCGCGAACTCTAATGCGTTCGTTAGCTCAATTTTATTTGTAAATAAGTAGTAGAAATTGTTATTTTATTTGTAAATAATGTGTACATTTCACGAAACATTGTTGTGAAATAAATTATATAAACAAAAGAAATGCTAAGTGTATTTTGTTTTTTTGTACTATGCATAATAAATTACACATAATGTAATTACGTGTAATATTGTATTATACAACAGTTTTAATAATTAATCGTTTATTTATATCCTTATATTTATGTGTAAAAAGGTTAAACCTTATTTCTTAGATATTATATTCAATAAATTTTTAAAATTTTATCAAAATTGTTATCATATTTAAATATTTTACGATTATTACGTATTAAGCATTCAACAAGAGTAAATTTGGCGCGAATTAACCACGATTAGAGCGCCGTTATATTCTTTTCGCGCGCGCAAATTTGTTGTTTAATGGTTATTGTTCAACGGTTTCAATTTTGCCGTTTTTACGTTCGTTGTATCCAATACTTTAATAATAAACCATAACGTACTGTAATTATCAAGGACAGGAGAAACTGATGTGACAATCGTAAGTAAATATTACATTATCTTAAATAAAAATATGATACAAATAACGGTAAAACTTAACGGTAAAACATAACCTCCGATCGAACTTCTTGGAAAGTCATTTAAATTTATTATAGATATATAATGTAAAGATTTTTTAATTAAAAGTAATTTAACATTTTATTGCCAATATTAAAAGCTATATAAATAATCTTATTAGCAATAATTATTTTTTGAAAAAAATTGTGTGAAAAAATTTGTCCGGCAAATTTGAAATATATTGGTCGTTGCCCTATTAATTTATTATTGGTTGTTGTTGTTGAGACTTATTATTGGTAAACAAAGAATACTTGTTTTTCGTCAGTTGGGAATCGGGGATGTTTACGTCGTAAAAACTTTCGCTTACAAAAGTCGTTCAAATGTAATATCCGGAAAATTGCGATAAAGTAGCATAATTTGTTGTTTTACAAATAAATTTTTTGAAGGTTACGAAACACTGAATATATATTATGATTTATATAAATCTAAGTTCTATTAGAACGTAAATAAAAATCGTCTTAATTAGAACAATAATTAAAATTCATTCTCATGTTCATTGTTTTTATGTGATATAGGTGAAACAGCGGAACCCGTATAAACACTATCTATTTCTATTTTATTATCTGTGTCATTTGAAAACTAGTTTCAAATGTAGTCTTATTGCTCTAGGTAAGTCGTAAAAAATTATGAGATTTCAATACAATTTATTTAAATTTAAGTGTCTTTTTATTTTTAAAGTGAATACGAACTATTTAACAAGATTTAACAAATTTATTTAAACATAAAAATTTAACAGGATTAAAATTTAATTCATTATTTTTTAATTTTGTTTTATATATTTATTTTTACTTTTTTTTTAATTAAACAATAGTGTAGTGTACACTTTTTAGCAAATATGATTTATTTAACTGAATAAATTTAAAATAACTGCTATTTTGATAATAATTGAATAAATTAATCATTGTGGAATTAAACATGTTAAAAAGTAAAAATAATTAATAAGTATGATATAAAAAATAATTAATTTATTATCTAATAGAATGCATTATTAGTATTTTTTTATAATATTAAAAACTACTTAATACATGTTAAAAAACGTGTCACCTGAATATTAATAAATTAAGTTTATTAGCTGATTATACTGTTATAATAAGTCACTAAATGATGGATTATGATACACATTTTGACATTTCATGGATCGATATATATAGATATGAATGAATGGTTTACAAAAAGTGGCATCGGTGGACTAGGGTAGACAGTTTTATTTTCGTTTTATACCTCTTTCATTGCTTTAAAGAGTTAACCATCGTTTGAGAAACCCTTCTAATAAACGAAAAGGTAATTATTGTTATTACTGTAAGTGTATAAATTTTTATTTTTTATGTTAATGTTAAATAGTAAAATTTGTATTTCATTTAAATTACAATAACAAGAAAATTATTGATTTGTTCTAAAAGTTTAAAATCTTAAATTAAAAAACATCTATTCAAATATATATGTCAAGTATGCATAATTTCAATACATTAAATTTAAAAATGAATTAAAACTAAGAAAATTAAAGGACTGTCTTGTTACACTTGTGACTTTGTTTTTTTAACAAGACAAATGCAAATAATTGTTTGTAAATTCGTATACAATGTAGCACTTTGCACATGGGTACAATGAGAAAAATTTACAAAGTTAGTAAAACTAAATTTGTATTGTTGCAACACGATTAATTATTACTTCTACAAGTATAATTACAGTAACTGTAAGCATCAACAACTATTTTGATCTTAACTTAATTTATAGTTGGTTTTGAGGTCAACTGCAAAAAAACGAGTTGCGACATATAATGAACTAAAATTTAACAACAATATTAATTCTATTGGCAGCATAACTTTACAATAAAATAAATAAAACTTTAAATAACAAAAATTACATTAAAATTAACATCAAAGAACAATGTAGATTACTAAAATTATTTTTTAAAAGCATTTCATTAAAAAAATTCGAATCCTGATTCTGTTTTTTAGCTTTATTTATTATTATTATTAATTGATTTTCTTGATTCCATTTTATAGTATTCTCAATTATAATTGCTTATTGCACGAAATGAACTGCACTATAGTTAACTCCGAAACCAATTCTATTTTTATAAATACTCTAATCGAAAATTGTTCTCGCTCTAACTGTCCAAAAATTGTCGTTTCCAACTTTCTGGTAAACACATTCTTTCATCAAACATATTATTAACAACATAAAATTCCTTCCTTCAGATTCAAGAACTAAATAGACGCATACATTTTAAATTAATAGTTCTAATCAAAACAATCTCGCATCACTAACAATAATTTAATTGCTTCGAAATCCTTGCAATTTATAACTTTCTGATTTCTAATCATAAAATCACATTCGCAGAAGGTGCCACAAAAAATTGGAAAACATTTTCGCATCTTAAATAAGTTTAAAACAAAGACATCTAAATTATGTCATCGCATTAAGGCAATCAACGAACAACAATCTATGAAGTTCTGCGGAAGAACATTACTAAACCTTGTTTTGAAAAAAAGAAGAAAGAAAAAAAAAAGAAAAATCTTAAACATCGATCAACCGTAAGAACTAGGAGACTTGTCCGCGGGAAAACGTTAACGGCGAGGCGCAGACGCGGCCTTTATGGATTTTCCCCTGAATCAGTAGGCGTACTCGGGTTGCTCCTTCAGGGAGGGGTTGTTACTCGCGCGACTTGGAGTGCTATGTAACGGGGCTGCCTTTAAGCGCAAATCAAAAGCGTAAGCATCAACTGCCGCGACGTTCGCAAACAAATGTCACCGGTTGCGGTTAGTCTTCGTTAACGATGCCCGCTTGAGCGGCCCCAACCGACCCACGGTTGCTTATCGTACCGCTCAACCGCGACGTTCAATTTTTCCAGCCGAACTTTCCTCCCGATCGTCCTTTCCGCCTCCTTTTCTTGCCTCCGAGACTGGGACGATCCGGAGCACCCCGCGTTACAATGTGAGCCTACCGGAAACTGAGGATGTCAGCTTCAAAACTCCGCCACGTGAGGTACCTGCTGTCATTTTTCAATTTTTTTCCCTCCCTCGTCATTTACATTAGTTTCTGTATACTTCTGTAACGCGTTGACTTCCGCTATCCGTTTAATGTTTTAAACTTCACTGAAACGTTTGGACAAATCGTGTGAGATACGACATGTGCCCTCATCGCTCGAGTTATCGAACCGACTTATAGTTCGCGCGGTAATTAAGTGTTGACAGTTTGTTATTGACCATGTTTTCGCGTTCGCTTATGGAAATTTCGCTGCTCGCTGTAACCAAGTGCAAATGCAGCGCAAACGTTTTTCTTTTTTTTTCAAGTTCACACTGAAAATTATCACACTTATCAAACAACGAACTTTACGGAGCTGATTTATGTAGTTTTTCTTGTAACCGTAAGAAATTGCTGGCTTAATTCTTTTTATCAATATTCTTTCCCCTAAAAGAATTTCACAATAATCTGTGTTAACTAAACGATACTATTACAAAATGAACAGTTTTAACATGTAGAGTGTTAAAATTTGACAACTTAATGGATAATTTTAGTTGTTTTTGTAAGGAATATCAAATTTATGCCAAATTTTAATACATTGCGAGTAAATTTGTTTAATTTTGCAAACGTATAGTTCGGTTTTAGTTGAAATGACCATATTTGTACAAGTTTCTAATTATTATTTGATAGAGACGAAATTTTCTTTACAATTTATTTGGTTTCTTTTTTTGGTGGGGGGGGGGGTGATTACTCGTAAGACTGAAAACGTTCTCATGTTGCTATAACATTAAGCATCGATACACTACTTAGATTAGCCTTCCTTTGAGGTTGATATAAACATTGATTGTAGTCAAAACAAATTATTTTTGAGAGTTTGACTTTGATATGGGAATCACCACCCTACTCAAAACATTTCATTAACAAAATGATACAGATTGTGATTTTAGAAATGAAACGAAACTCGTTTTGATTGTTATGGCTATGGTGTAGAAGTTATTTTATTGTACATAATTTCAATTCTTTTATAAAATTAAAGTAAATATTTTAAGCCAGTTGTGCTGAAGAAATTAAACAGCAAGGGTGGTAATTTAAATGGTATCCTTTGCCTTTTAAATTCCAACCCTTATCATTAAATGGCTACCATTTAGTCTTGTCAGTATGCAAGTACACATGCTGTAATTTTTAAACCAGTAAAATTTAAAGTGAGTAAAGAAATGAAATGTAATTGCCTGCTTAATGAAGATTTGTGGAGTGAAAAGTGGTTGATCATAATAATTGAAACTGTTTATTGATAATATTTGTTTATGAAAATATCACTTCGACTATGAGTGTTCTCAAAACTATGAAGATGTCAGGGAATTATTCAAAATGTTATTTAAGCAATACTATCTTTAGTTTATAATAAAATGTTATTAATTAAATTTTTATTTTAAAGTTATATAATACTATGGTATCGTATTACAGGGATGTTGATTAATGTGCTGGACTTTTATATTATATGAGACGTTATCTGTGATTCATAAACAAACTGTACAGAATATATTAGTTACAAACGAATATACAATTACTTTGAAATAACGTAACAAAAGAAAATGTATGTGTTCAACCGTGAGTGTATATTAATTGAATTCATTTTATAAGCAACAAAATATTACACTGCATAAAAAAGTTTTTAAAACAACAAATTTCTATAGTCGTTTATGAAACATTTTTTAGTATTTAAAATGAAATTTCTAAGAAATAATTTTGAAAACACTTCTCAATAAATATATATATATATATACGCATTTATATATGTATAGTGATATTATGTTTCATATACACTGAGAAAAATATAACAGAAAAAATTACTGTTTTTAACTGTATTTGAGCCACATGTCCGTCTTTTGATAAAAATTACCGTTTTTTAACAGGAAAAATTTCGGTTTTATCTATAAATATGACAT
>JABFPN010003198.1:0-19010 GCA_022817305.1 Leptoteleia sp. ZL-2020
ATGTCTTGAGTTAACGAATCAGTTAATTCCGCTTCGTTTTTTTTTTTTTAAATTTCTGGATTATTGTGTTTTTTTAATTATATTTTTAATAATGGAAGGTTCTAATTCTAAACCATTTAATTTAATGTATTTATTATTGTTGATGAAATTAATTTCATCATTTCTTTTTTTTCTACTATTTTTATCAGTCAAATTATCATTTATAGCAGTAGATTTTCTTTTTCTCATATTATATTGACTTCTTGGTTCTTTATTATGGTAATCTAATTTAGGATATTCTTTTTCTAATAGAAGTTTTTCTTCATTGTAAATTGTTTTAAATTTGGCTTTTTTAATTTTGATTTTAATTCTTGTCTGAATTGCATTTTCAATTAGATCTTTCATTTGCACTTTAGCAATTTGTGCATAAGAATGTCTCCATTTTCTATGTGGTGCTAAGCCGCCATTTTTTTCAACTAAGGATGTAGCTTCGATGATATCTACATTAAAGTTTGCCATTGTTGTTTTAATATTTTTTTTGCATTTGGTAGGACGGACAAGATTTGTTATAGACTGTGTGATCAGTATCAGTGACATTATTTCTCACACACACGATACATTTAAAAGTATTTAATTTTTTGTCGCAAGATTAAATTATGACCATCATTTCCACAGAATCCACAAATCATGTTATTTTTTTGATTCTACTTTGGCAGTGGTTACATCTAATAGGGTTCTGAATAAAAGGCACAAGAGTAAGATTTACGGACTATAGGACTACTTTCTCGGGTACTTCAGTAGTTTTAAATCTGACTTTAAATTTATTGGTATCTACAAGAGCCTTTTCATACAAATCTTTATTTGAGTTATCTGTTTCTTTAGTCTCTTTATTTATTTTGCTTTTTAAAATATTTTTTTTTGATTTTTATTCTTTCGACTTTTACAATTTCCGGCAATCGGAACTCTGATTCGCCTGGAGTGTCCAGAAAAGTAATTATGTCATCTTTTGATATTGTTGGATCCCATACACCCTTCAATACAAAATCTTTGAAAATCTTGTAATCCGGTATGAACGCAATTCAATCTTCGTCTTTTCTAAAAGCATCTAACTCGTTAAAAACAGTAATAAAATTATTGGCAGTTTCATAATTTGGCATAGCAATCCTATATCTATTTTTGCCTATTTTTTTAAGACTATTACCTTTCGTCACAAAATCTTTCATAACTAAGAATACACTTCTTGAGAAGTCAAACTGATTTTTATCATAAGATTCATCATTGTCAGTTCTTTCAATATATATGATAAAAGGACCCAAGTGTCCTTTATCATATCTCTCTTTACATCTTGGGTCCAGTGATCCCTCGTATCTTGAGAAACTCATGATAAATGCAAAATAAAGTAATTAAGAATATCAAATTTATTCTAAATACAAAATAAGAATAAAACTTGCAAACTAAAAATTTAATTTTTAATTTAGAACAAGAACGCAAACACTAAAATAACTGAAAAATTATCAAAATTAAATGACAGCAATGCTGTACTGTAGAGGTTATGATTACTCTCAAAGATTTGGAACGGATTAAAATAGAATAAATAACATAAACCACAAGTGGTATTGTACTTTCTTTATTTAAATAAGACAATAAGTCGATACGTATCCAATACAATCGAATGTATCCAATACAAGATAATTTACTGATTATAAATTTTTAGGTCGTCATCACTATCAAGGCGTAATCGGATACCATTCTGTCATATCAATAATGGTTATATTTACGGCCAACTCGATTTCAGTGCCACCTGAAGGAGCAATCATTATATGACATTCACTCACTGAACTATAATAACACTGGAACATGCACTCCCTCAGTGTGGAGAATTCTAGGTCCAGGGCTCGCACTTGAAATTAGTAACGAAGCGTTCAGCAGTGTTCAACAAACTGCTTAAGTTGTCTGTCGCACAATATTGTCTCTGTCATTCGGACTCCGAATATTATGCGACAGACAACTTAAGCAGTTTTGTTGAACACTGTTGAACGCTTCGTTACTAACTTCAAGTGCGAGCCCCGGACCTAAAATTCTCCACACTGGGACCTAGAAATTTCCACACTGCTGGGAACAGCTGGGAAGGAGAGGAAGAAATCATTCTAACAGGAATTCGATTAAAAGGCTGTTGGGTTAAATTTCATTTTTCGTATTATTTGATTTATTTCATAATGACCGAAGAATCAACATTGAGCGGCGAAACGGAACTCGATTTAGCTCATTTCGAAGCTCCAACAATACAACTCAATCCGGAAGGATGGGGACCTTTTGAAATGCCTGAACAATTTAAAGACATTCCTTATCAACCATATTCAAAAGGCGACCGATTGGGCAAGGTATAGTCACGTTGATTTTCACATTTGTATTTAATTGTATTCAATTCAGTGTACCATATTTTATCGAATGAATGTTATTTATTTACATTTGTTAAATAGATCTCTGATTGGACCGGATCGGCCTACCAAGACAAAAAGTATCAGAGTAAGTAACAATTTATTTCTTTTACTTTAACTTAACACGAGGCAATTAATAAAAAAAAAAGCAAAATCTCATGTGGTTTAATTTAATGTTTAGTTTTTTGTGATATTTTAATTTACGGGATACATTTAAACAGTTTAATTAAAACTAATGATTTGGCATTGAATATCCAGTAAATTAGAAAGTATTGAGTATTGTTGAATGCGCAATTGTTATTAAAACATTTGATAAATTTTAGAAAAATCATTATCAACAAGTTTTAACAATGATTTGTACACTTGATAATTTTTAATAATTTCTCGATTGCTGGGTAATTAAGTTTATGAATACGTGGTAAGAATGCAATGTAGGACACATAATTGAAGTTGGATGCAAAACACTGACAAATGGAAGGTCAGTTTAATATCATTGGCATGAAAATAAAAATGAAAACAACTGCCAAATTTAAATGTTCAAATAGGACATAATGTATTGCGTGTAATAGAATTAAGATTTTAATTAAATAAATAATATTAAAATGTACTGGATAAATTATGTTAAAAATGTTTAGATACAAATTTTTATTATTCAAATGTGAATAATATTTGAATAATTTGTTATTAGTATTGATAATTGAAATTAAATACAATATTTACCCATTAAAAGTATTTCCTTTTAATTTTTGCATTAAGTTTAATTGTTTATGTTTTGTAGATAAATATGCTTCTCAATTTGGATCTGGTAGTCAATATGCATACTATCATGAAGAGGACGAATCAACATTCCATTTGGTGGATACAACACGTGTTCAAAAACCACTGTACCAGCGCGGTCGCTTTGGTCGGCAAAACCAGCGCAACATGCGTGGACGCGGTGGGTTCAACCAGATGCAAGCTTTGAACAAACTCAAATCTCGTGACCGCAAAGGTGGTCAAACTAAACGCTGGAACCAACAACGTGGAATGCGCAATAAGAACCATGCTCTTATTAAGATTCGAGATGCTTCAGTTACTGTCAGGCCTGACTGGGTCACAATCGAGGAAATGGATTTTCCTCGTTTAGCAAAGTTGTCCCTGCCTGGAATCAAAGAGGCTGAAGACATATTTTGTTGTGGTTCATTAGAATACTATGATAAAACTTACGACCGTGTAAATGTGAAAAATGAGAAGCCATTGCAACGCATTGATCGCATCTTTCATACCGTCACTACCACTGATGATCCAATCATTAGAAAATTGTCCAAAACTCAAGGCAATGTTTACGCTACTGATGCCATTTTGGCCACCATCATGTGTTGCACTCGTTCAAACTACTCGTGGGACATTGTCATTGAAAAAATTGGGGATAAATTGTTCTTTGATAAAAGAGATAACACAGAATTTGACTTGTTGACGGTCAATGAAACTAGCGTGGAACCACCCCAGGATGATGGAAATTCATTAAACTCGCCTAGAAACTTGGCATTAGAAGCTACATTCATTAATCACAATTTCTCTCAACAGGTAAGAAAATTTACATCTAATCACTGTAAATTATATCAGTCATTTAGTCCCCTTAAAAATAAAATGTATGAGTAGCCATGTGGGCTACCAACATAATTCACTTTCACAGCGAGTAAAATATTATACTCAATATGAACAAAAGTGGTTTCAAGTTGGTAACTTTTCGCCTTTGGCTTGAGTTACCAACTTAAAACCATTTTCATCCTCTTGGAGTAATATACTATTACGCATTTATATTTTAAGCTTATTTAATTGTGCTTTTAAATTAAATAATAATTGACAATTATTATAATTAAAGGGAATAAACAAATGAAAACAATATATATATATATATATATATGTGTGTTTTAGGTTTTGAAATCAAACGAACCACCTTACAAGTTTGAAGAAGAGAATCCTTTCATATCAGAGGATGAAGAAACTGATGTCGCTCGCGTTGCATACCGCTACCGCAAGTGGGATTTGAATAATGGTATTGTGCTGATAGCGCGCTGCGAGCATGATGCAGTGATGCAAGGTCCAAACAATGAGATCCAATTTCTATCAATCAAAGCTCTGAACGAGTGGGACTCAAAACTGGCAAATGGTGTCGAGTGGCGGCAAAAATTAGACTCGCAACGTGGAGCTGTGCTCGCCAACGAACTGAGAAATAATGCATGTAAACTTGCTAAATGGACTGTCCAGGCACTGCTGGCAGGCTCGGACCAACTCAAATTTGGCTATGTGTCCCGCGCTTCAGTCCGCGATTCTAGTAAACATGTTATTTTGGGAACTCAACAATATAAACCAAACGAGTTTGCTACCCAAATTAATCTGAATATGGACAATGCCTGGGGTATTCTCCGATGTATCATTGACATCTGTATGAAGCAGAAGGATGGCAAATATCTAATAATGAAAGATCCAAACAAGCCAATGATTCGGTTGTATGACATCCCTGATAACACTTTTGATAGCGAAGGTGATGATGATGATGACGACGACGAAGAGGAAGTTGTAAATGAAGCTTTTCAGAATTAACATGTTATTTTTTTTCCTAATATATATAATAAACATACACTTCTTTAATATTTAGAATTTTTCTTAACAAAAAATAATTTATGTAAATAATATAAACATATTATGTAAATAATATAGGTTTATGTACATTATATAAAAACAGAAAATAAAAAACTAAAGAAATTATTTTTTAGAATATAAAAACGACTTATACTTAAAATGTAGAACTAGAGAACTATCCTTATATTTGAATTTTTAATTTCTTATCTAGAAAAATATTTTTGTAAGAAATACAATAATTCAGATGATAAAACAGAAAATAAAAAATTGAAAGTCAATTGAAACATATGCGACATCTTGAACTTTGGATTTAGGATTCTATTCTATTAGGAGTATTGTAGAATATAATAATATGTGTTTTGAAGAAAAACAACAAAAAGTATTGTGAACTGGTTTTAAATATACTCAATATCCCAATTCATGCCGCTTTTATTCTACCTCTTTCAATAATTATATTTATATAGTCATTATTTTATAAAATATTTATTAGTATTACATTTTATATTAAAAAGACACTAGCTACATAGGCCTTAAGGTAAAATCGCAATGCTAAAGACACGGAGTTAGGGCCTTTTAATTTATTTTTATTAAATGAATTAATATTAAAAATTTTGAAATGATAAACGATTCTTTTAACTCGGGAAAAACTACATCACCTTGAAAACAGCATTTTTATCATGTAATACAGCTCAATGTATCAAAAAAACTATAGCACTGCGATTTCACCTTAATTGTGATTTAAACTGGCACCATAGGTTGCTTCCGGAACGTCTATTGCAGCGCAGAATCTGCACTGCAATAGAGTTTTTATCGGAATATTTTAGTTTTCAATAGTAATTAATAGTGAAAACGCACCATATGTTAATATTTGGTGCTTCTGGAACGTCTATTGTATTGCAGCAGTGGCATCACGCTCTCGCTCAAATCTCGTTCCATTCAAATCTCATTTCAATTTCGCTTCCATCTAATTTCAATCTTGTTTAAGTTTCGTTTCATTTGATTTAAATTTCGTTTCGATGTTTTGATTCACTCTCGCAAACGCAATTTTACGGTTTTCTCACTCAAACAAAACTGAAACGAAATTTAAATGAGATGGAACGAAAGTTAAACGAGATTGAAATTAGATGGAAGCGAAATTGAAATGAAATTTGAATGGAACGAGATTTGAGCGAGAGCGTGATACCACTGCAGATTTTGCGCTGCAATCACTGAACTATAATAACACTGGAACGTGCACTCCCTATGCCTACCTATAAGTGGATTGCGAGTAGAGACAGCCTGCGTCTGGGTGTACTACTTCTTTCACTCTTGCTTTTCTGTGTTTGCGCTTTAGCGTTTTATACCGTCTGATCCAAAAGTTCATTTGTAGACGTATATTGAGTACATTTTCTATGTTCTGTACACTCATGATAATTTTCTAAGTGGACTGTACAACAAGGACAACTGGTACACCCACAATCGTCTATCTCTACTCGCATGCGGTGCGACAGTGCACGTTCCAGTGTTATTATAGGGTGCTTCCGATAGGTCCGCGTGCAGACCTCTCTGTGTTATATAGATGGTAAATGTATTCTGAAACACAGACAGGTCTGCACGCGTGCATGCACGCGGACCTATCGGAAGCACCCATAGTTCAGTGGCTGCAATAGACGTTCTGGAAACACCCATAGACGTTTCGGAAGCACCCATACAAGAATGAATTGATCATTTCATTACTAACTTCAAGTGGGAGGCCTGTATCAAAAATCTCATCATTGACTGCATGCATATGTACAACATATTTCATGATTAAATATTGTTGATGGGTGAAGTTCATTTGACGTGTCAGTAATTTGTAAATGAACATAATTAATAATACGGATAAGGTTAATTAATTTCTAAAGAAATACCAAGGTAACGTACATTATAGTGTTTTTATTACTTTACAAAGTATTGTATACATTTAAATAAAATGTCTGATTATTTAATGGTTATTTAATTTTATAGATGATCACTGATGTCCAATTAGCAATTTTTTCCAATGCTCTGGGAGTGATACTATTTTTCCTAGTATTCGTATACCACTATATCAACGCAAATTATTCGAAATGAAAAAAAGCAATACAATTAATAAATAATCCATTGGATCTTTTTATGATGACACTCAAAACATTAGTTGTAATCCTAATATAAGGTACATTTATATAAATTTCTCCAGAATGTAATAAAATTACAATCTAAACTGATGTGAAAAATGTTTTCATTTTATGTAAAACCTAGTTAATTACGAGAATTAATAACAAGATGATTATTAATATTTAGCAGACGATTTATAATTTTATAAAATATCAATTTATCATTTTAAATAGTTTATTTAATTATTTAAATGATTTTAGATCTTTGATATGCTGGTAATTTATAATTATTATTTACTTATGCAGAAGAAATTTAATTCCCTCACTAGTTTTATTATTCTTATTATTTAGATTTATTATAATATAAAGGAAATCCTTTACTTACAATTGTTTATTTATTCCAATTTTAAATATATATTAACACATTCTGAACATGATTTTTAAATTAATTTCTAATATATTTAAAGATGTGTGTTAACAAGGAGTTTATGTCAAATCTGAGATGACAATTTAGTGACATTTCACCTAAAACTTTATTTAAAATTTCATTATACATTAAGATATATATATAATATTATTGTAAAGACATGTTAGGAAATGTGTTTATGACGGTTTTAAAACTGAAATAAAGATAATTACAAGATAAATGAAAGTAAAGCTAAAGGGAAATTAAAGTAAGATGAAAATAAAATAAGTTGACATTAAACGTCGGTGTAACATTGAGAATATTATTTGTATTATAAATAAAAAAAGCGGTAAGTTTGAGAGCAGTAGGGGAATACGCGCTTTTGGGTAAAAAGTTGGTGGTTGGAGCGCGAGATGACGCGAGCTGCTCTGGCCGCGACGTTAGTGAGCGTAGCTTGAAGGTTCCGAGCGGAGTGACACGAGCGTCGAGAAGGGCCGATGTTTTTACGAATTGCATCACATCTGGGTACATTAGAGGGACAGCGGCAGGGGAATTGACTCGAGTTTAGGCGGCTCGGCGCGAGCGACGAGCCGAGATGTCGTGAAGGTTTCCGCGAGCACAGAGGGAGCTTCTATAAATCGCGTCGGTTGTGTTGAGAGGAGCGCGCACGAGAGCCGGTCGTGTGACGTCGCGCACAGTCGCGGAGAGTCGCGGGCAGTCACGGGCAGTCGGTCGTAGTTTGTTGCGTGGCGTTGGAGGGATAAGCGAACGCTGCCGGTCGTTTTTTCGTATGTTGCCGCGCGCGTATATGTGATATTATCATCGGCGAGTCCCTCGAGGCTGCCTTCCACGGCCATCCGTGTGTGTCCCGTACGTACGCGCGTGTTCCTTGTGTGGTTTGTTTGTTTGTTTGTAGTTGCGCCCGTGTGTGTTGTATGTGTGTGTGTGTGTGTGTGTGCGTATGTGTGTGCGTGCTCGCGCATCTACATGTGTGCGCGGCGCTCGCGCGTGCACATCTCTATCGTATAATATTGCATTGGCGGCAACAATCAGTCCGGGATAAGAGATATTCGTGGCCGATGTTGACACGACGCGCGATGAGCTAGAAAAGGAACGGCTGGCGGGGCGCAGGTGCGCGCTTCCTTTCAAATAATTACGCCAAACCAAAAAGCGGATTATCGCTCGCGTCATCGGATAGTCAGTGTTGTTTCCAGTGCCGCTCTACTACCTTATCGAACACATTGCACACACATAGACACACACATGTACATATTTGTATATTTATATATATATATATATATGCGTTTGCAGTCGCAACCACGATTTTATAAATATATCGATATGTGTCCGGTGTCTGCGTTCTCTCTCTAAATCTAACGCACACGTCACGCGTGTTATGTATCCTTAATACGTAACCTTTGCTCTTTTTCGCCGGCGCTTCGTTCTCAATCCGTTTTTAGGAGCGCTGTCGTTGATACGTGCGTGTTTACGTGCACACTTTCATCCGCGTATTTTGTTTTGTATTGTGTGCGCCTATCGATTATCGATTAGATTCGGCCTAGCAAAACAAGCTAATCGTTTGATTTGTACTTATTAGAGTGCTCTAATTGTTGCACCGACATGATTTCATTGTGACCGAAAATTGTCATTATGTTCGTTGGCTTTAACAATATTCCCATTTTTCTTTCTTTTCCTTTTATTTAGATTTCTATAAATATTGTAAATGTAAAAGAAAAAGAAAACATTTAACTACATTTCAGACGCAATAAATACAAAAAGATTGAATAAAACGCGGTAAACACTAGTTAGTTGTTATTTAAAATTGTGTGATATAAAGATTGGGATGACGTAATGCAATTGGACGTGAGGTTTACAGAGAGAATGAAACACATGAAATTTGGCGATGAAAAGATAATTGGAGGAGCAGTGATTAAATAAGAAATAATTGTTTCAGTGCAGTGTCTAGGAGCGTTGTTCTTAATTGTTGTTTACGCGCGTGTGTGAGTGCGTGTGTGATGTCAAATGGGACTCGTGGCGAACGACACGACGATTGGTACATATGCATCAAATACACGATTTGGCTCATCGTTACGCCATAGGTAACTTGCGCCATCAATTTGTTACTTTTTCTCATCTCGTTGCCATACATTTTGTGCACAAGATTGTGATTTTTGTTTGTAAACATGTCAATGAGTAGTTTTATTTCCCGTACAATTTTCATTTAAATGGAAGATTTAGTACCTTGTGATACAAACTAGTGATTATGTTAATTAGTATAAACAGAACAAAATCATAAAGTAAATTAAACAACTTGAAAACATACTTCACTATCTTTTACTGTTAATCATTTTAATAAGGTTTTTTTAATTTTGCATTTTGATTTTAAATAATTACTAGAATTGAGTAAGTTTTTAGAAATGAAAGAATAAGGTTAATTAATCCAAAAACATGTTTCCAAGGTATCATATAACAATTCTAATTAAATTTTAACTCGGTGTGGGGAGGCCCTTTTTCTTTCAAAGTGAAGTATATTTAAAATAAAATAAAAAAAAACAATGTTTTAAAATAATGTATATGTTTTTTAATACATAAAACCCATGGAATATTATGTAATTAAATTACTGATTATATTATATTAAATTTAATTTACTATTTAAATAAGAAGATAAGAAAAGTTTATTATTTGAATGATAATAAGTGTACAAATATAGGATTAAAGTAATGAAATTATTTATTTGAAACAAGAATTTCAATGTTTGAAATTCTTGCACATTGAAAATATTGGTCAATTTTTGTTTTTTTTTTTTAAAATTATGTTAATTTTAATCCATTGAATTGTAATTTAAAAATTCAATACAAATACGTGTATTTATTTTTACATTGAATATAGCAAAACAAGCTATTGTTGACACGATATGACTTTATAAAGTACTATAGTATAAGTGAAACTGATATTTTGAAAGCAGCTACTGTTGTTTACTTTAGTTTTATTGTCTTGTTTTATTGCCATCCCATAGAATCATTATAAGAATCGTAAAAAGGTAAATGGGAAAACCATACTGTAATTTTTGAAACGATATTTTCAGTGACTTAATTACAATGTCTCATAAAATCTGTTTTTGTGTTTTATTTATTGCTTTTCATTTTTATTTGACACTGTGATTATTATTTTATTTAAATAATCAGTTTAGTATTGTTTCCAATTCTACTTGTAAGATTTTATCAATGAAGTTTGTATACAGTATTGTTGATACAGCTGTCACTTGCAAACACATGTAATAAACCATTGTTAACAAATGTAACAATTTAATACATATTAAACAATTAAAGTTCTGCTACTGTTTATGTTTAAAAAATAATAACTTTTATTAGTTTAAAAAGCAATGTTTATTTTATCAAAAAGCATCAAATGTTTAAATTAATAAACATTAATAACCTTGATTTGATATATTAATTAATATTAAATTCTAATTTAATAACTTTAATATTGCTGTTCTGAATATCATTATTTTTAATTGTTGATAATATCTATTTGTAGTTATTTGGTAATTATTAATTGATCATTTAATTCCGAAGGCTATTTTTGTAGATTTTAAATAAATTTAATTGTGCTCGCATCATTTAATTTAAAGATAAATACATTTATTTATTTTAAAGCACTTATTTTAAAAGGCACAGCAAATAAATATTAAGAAAATTAACATGTATTAATTTAGTTTCTTCTAGATAAAGTCATCAATCAAACTATTAATTTGTTTTAATCCATTGGAATTTGAAACCTTGCGTCCTGATGTTGATTTAGTATAATGTTATTTAAAGTCCATTACAATACATACAATCTGGAAGAAATTCAATAAAGTAATACGATATTGATAATTTCAACAGCAAAAGTACCGTAGAAAGTAAAAACAAATTTATGATTACATAACATAAAATACTATTTATCAAACAAAGTCATTCTTGACTGTAGCTTTGACATTTTGACTCTTATTGCCTCACTTTACTAATAATATTGTAATTCTATATTAAAAAAAAACTATTCCATCACTTTGATATTACATTATTTTACATTATCCAAGAAATAGATATGATATAATACGTAAATTTTTGTTTTAATATTAAAATAGTTTATTATATATATACAAGGGATATTATTTTTGCCAATAGTCTGTTGTAGAAAGTAATTTCAAATTCTGCCTCTGTGCAATAAAAAATCCTTGATACATTTTACAAACTTTAAGAGAAATAGTTAAAAGCGTTACCGGGGAAGTCAAGTTTTATTCCTAATTGAAAAACTTAATTAAGGAATTCGAGTAATGAAACATGAAGCATTTCAAATGAAATAATGCAATTGAAGTTGAAAGTAAAAATTTCCCGCGCAAAGAATGTCAATTGTCGTTGTTTTGAACTTGCTAGAGTCAAATTTGAGAGATAACGTGAAAACTGAGAAAAATAAAATAATAAGAGTTGCTATACTTTCTGGCATTCTGAGACTCTATGCTCCAATGTTAAGAACTTTGCCAGACAGTTTGGTAAATGGTGTCACCTTTTCAAGTAATAATCATCAGAACTGTAGTACCTCCTGTCACATTACCAAACATTATTTTATACAGGAACACACAGAGTCCAGGGATTACTATATTATTTTTCTCAATGTACACTGAGAAAAATAAAATAATAAGAGTTACTATACTTTCTGGCATTCTGAGACTCTATGCTCCAATGCTAAGAACTTTGCCAGACAGTCTGGTAAACGGTGTCACTTTTTCAAGTACCAATTATCAGAACTGTGGTTCTTCTTGTCACATTGTCGAGCATTATTTTATACAGGAACACATAGAGTCCAGGGATTACTATATTATTTTTCTCAGTGTATGATGTATATATAAAGTGTACAAGATGTGTAAGAGGTGTTTGAATGTTGCAGAGGATGCCGCAGGTGTTAGGAGAGTTGCGGGGGCGTGCGCTGTGTGTTCCAGTAATGTCGGTGGCGTGGCGCCCTGCACTGCTGGACCCGGATCATGGCTGGCAAGCCTGAGCAGCAGCCTCCCTCGTATTTGGCTCCCCCGAATGAAAATGAGCAACACTTGCTGCAAGCGCCTCAATCGCGGATCATCCAGGAGAACAGCGTGCTAGTATACGTGTCGGGGGACAGCTTGGCGTACGCAGGCCCGATCAGTCAGAATGCCGGCCAGATTTACCAGACGGCAGCCCAGCAGCAGCAGCAGCAGCAGCAGCAGCCTCAGGCCCATCGCGATCAGCAGGCAAACTACATTACCGGTCTACTCCCTCAGCAGGAAGCGTCGTATCCCGAGGTCAAGACGGCCATCCTGCCGCTTCAGCAGCAGGCGACGAGTCGCGTCGCCTGCTGCTGCGCGCCCCAGCCCCAGTCTAATGAGCAGCTCAAGCAACAGCAGCAAGGTGGTCACTTCCTGAAGGGCGCTCATTATGGGCCCGAGTGCAACCACGAGCCGCCCTCTAGCGGCCGGCCGACGATTGCCCAGGAGGAGGACGATGATGAGGAGTCCTTCTACGGCCAGATAACTGAGCCAAATAGGCCTGTCAAATCGCGCACCAAGGACGCGTCCTCGCCCTCACAAGACTGTCCCATCTCCAGCAGTTCGCATGATCGCTTTGACAAAGCTGTTCAGCCCAACGGCCTGGCCTTTGGCCTTGCCCGTGCCCAGCCGCACCAGCAGCCGCATCAGCAGCAGCAGCACCAGCAGCAGCAGCGACAGCCGTCCAAGACCATTGCGGAGGAGGACGATGACGAGGAGGATGATGACGAGGAGGAGGAGGACGACGAGGACGATGATGAAGAGGATGATGACGAGGAGGAGGAGGATGAGGACGAGGACGAGGGCGTCAACAAGCAGAATGGTGCGTACAAAACGCCCTACCCTAACGCAACGTTCAATGGCGGTGTGCGTTCGATGCCGGCCGGCGACGACAAGAGTGTCGTCCCGCTTGGCCAGAGCTATCCGGGCCTCGAGCGGGCCGAGGAGTTGAAGATGGCCTCAAAGCAGGTCGGCGCCACCGACGGCATTCAGGATAACGTGCAGGGCCAGTCGGGCTTCGTCCTGGGCGGCCACTCGTGCGATTCCGTGAGGTCCGACACGGGCGAGTCGACGTGCAGCAGCTTGGACAGTGCCGAGAGTCAGCCGCAAGAGGCCAATTCGGGCCCGATGCTGTACACCCCGGCCAACGTCGCGTACGCGCAGCAGGCTGCGCGGCCGCTCGCCCCACGCTTGAACGCGACGCACCAGTCCATGCTCCAGCCAAGCATCGCCCCCGTCAACAATGCCCCGCGACAGCGGCTCCACCCGGTGAGGACGCAGCAGAACTCCGTGTCCATACCGCCAGGCTGGAAACGGATATGCACCAATGGGGTCATCATTTACATTAGGTCAGTGGATCCTTTTTTCATTCGACCTTTATGTTACTTCCCGTAAAATATTCCATGGTCCGGGAGAGTTGTGTGTGATTTTTGGCCGGCGTTTCGGATTCGGAGCTCGTTCAAACGTTCAACGGTAACGCTCCTGTGACTGTTGACGGCAAAGGAATTTGCGATACAGTAGTCATTGTTGACGCAAACTTGCGTCTTATTTATTCATTTCTCTCTTTTTCTCTCATTTCACGAACAAGAGTAGGATGAGTTTCCTCTCGAAAGCGACATATAATTTATTTAACGCTTTGTATAAACGTACACAAGTCAGTAAATTTAATAGAGCAAATGTAAAAGTATTTTCAGCCGAGAGTAGAAAGGTAAAATTGTAATATTTAAGGTGAAACGTTTACTCGTTGGCCAACTCAAAATAGCGAATATTCTGAATTAGTTTTTACATATTGCAACTCTTCTCGGAGAGCTATCTTCTGGAAATGGTTTCATCAACTATTTAGATGTTTGTTTTAAATCTATATCCAAAAGATAACTCTCTGAGGAGAGTTGCAATACGTGAAAACTAATTTAAAACATTCTAAACTTGTTTAACTTTTGACGTACGTTGCATTTTTCATAAATAAATTTTTATTTTAGAATATATTTAAAGATAAGTATAATTTTTGAGGTTATGCTAATTTTGAGTTGGCCAGCGAGTGACGTTTCGCCTTAAAACAGGTTGAATTTAACCAGTTTCAGTCCACTGGAAAGGTCCCGCCTTTTGTATCTTCTACATTTTAAATATCTTTCATCAAATAGCAATGATTTGTTCATTTAGATTTTTTAATACTTTTAAATAATGGTAATATCATTTAGAAAATGAAATGAAATTATGTTTTGAAACGTTTCAAGTTTTAAATTGATTGATGTATCATCATATCTAAATTAGTTCTAATATGATGTAAACTGACACGACTAAATGATCTAAATATGATAAATATGAAACATGCAAAAAAAGAAAAAAGAAAATAATGCGAAGCCAAAGATAATCATCGAATGAAAAAAAAACAAGTTTAAAAACACGAGATAAAATGCTCCGCAAAATATTCTTTTATTTATTTTTTAATTACTTTTATTGTGCCAAGGACTTTTATTTCTTTTATTACACCACGCTATATAATTTATCTGAACTAAATATCATTATTGACATTAATTATTCGAATTATTTGACCAAATCCATTTTCTTAAGATTGTTACTAAATCGCAATATTAAATACTTTAAACCAATGGACAATTTTCCTGGTAATAATTGTGTGTAGAAAAGGACGCTAATATCATGCATTCCAAAGTAAAATAATTCTTAATTATGTGAAATTCATTTGTGGTATTTGTGTTTGGTTTAACATATATAAAACGAATGCCTACCAAGATTCAGCAAAGCAAATGACAATAATTGAATTAGAATATCGTGAGAATAATAATGGATCAAATGAATGGCGAAAGAAAAGGGAATCGATTGAATTATTTTTGTCAATTATTCATTTCAAAATAATTGTTTAATCCTAAAGCTCGCGAACAATATTTCTTTCATTTTTTTTTCTAGCATTTTCTCACGCTTACATGCACAGCGCAGAATGCCAATGTTTGATCATTTTATAATCAAAATGATAATAATTTATGACCTACAATACAACAAACCGAAAGAGCAAATTAATACTCTGCTTGTTGCATAACATAGGATCATTATGTAAAGCGTATGTTTTATTTCTTTGTCAGAATGGAAACGGATTTTTTTGAAAATGAGATGGAAAGAAAAAAAATTTGAACCAACAAGTCTATAGAAAATGATGGAATCAATAGAAGGAATGTCGTATAAAAAAAGTAAGTTTCAAAATGAAAAAGCATAATCAAACGTTTGAAATCATGAGAAATCGAAGCAAACAAATAAGAATTAATAAGGAAATATAAGTAGAAAAATGTATACAAATGAATGACGAGAAATTTAAGTGTTTTGTAATCAAAGCAATTGAGTGAATTATAAAATAGTTAATAAAATTAAAAAAAAAAATTAAAGTTGGGGAAGAACACTACAAATTAAAAAGTTATTGAAAAAGAGGATTGTGCACAATGAAATGAGTTGAATTAAAAAGAGAAGAAGGAGAAAAGTGAAAAGGAATGGAGGATTGTGATGGAAAAAATGAGTTGAAATAATTTTGTTGATGAGTTTGATAGGTGGAGTACACGATCGGGCGGGCGAGGAGACTCGAGGGGCAGTGAATGAGCGAGCGTTGCGTAACTGAGCAAACCGGCAACGTGAGTGTAGAGCTGCGATTACGCAAACGCGATAATTAATCGCTCGTTTTCTGTGTTCGATAACTCGTCGCAGCGCGCGCGCGACAAAAGAGCCCAATTGGACGCCGCGTGCAGTCTTTTTCGGCTTCTTTTCGCGCCCAAGCCTGACAGATAAGAACGCAAGATAATCTGAGGAACTGTAGTTTGCTTTATTTCAATCTCTTACGTGGTTGATTACTATTTGCTGATTTCGGTTTAGAACACAAATTCATTCGTATGACTTACACTGAGAAAAATATGACAGAAAAAAATACTGTTCTTAACTGTCTATCAGATGTATATCCATATTCAGACTTTATTAAATTATCTGTAGGAAAAATGTCAATGCTTCTAAAGTAATTGCTTGAAAATTTGACTTTTTATACCCAGTGGAATATTACGTCTCAACAAACTGACTCCAATCTTTTGATTATGAACCGTGTTTACGTTTGACCACGCATTTCTGAAATAATATAAAAATGTTTGAATAATGACTCGCAGGTTTCTATCGTTGCTCAATATTATTCCTGGGTTTTTTCCTTTTATTCTTGTTATTAATTTGATATTTATATACATATTTTTTTTTAATGTTCGACTTTTATATAACTGGCCAAATGGCGCGTTGTTTCGAGGACGACCTTGGGTCGCTTGAAAGCAAGGGATCCGTTTCCTGTTGTGTCACGGACTTTATTTATTTGTTTGTTTCAACTTAAAGATTTTTATATAAAGCAATTAATTACCAACTCGCTATTAGGCTTTTGTGTCAAATACAATCATTTGTCAATTGGGGGTAAAATGCGAGGGGGGAATGTTTTATTTCATTAATCACCTTTCATGAATTTTACATCTCAACGAGAAAGCCATTAAATGAAAATCATTAAATTAGATTACTATTGTAACTTGACGTGGTCGTGTATTCGTGACGCTCATGGTCAAGAACTTATCAAAGTAAAAATTTAGAGTAGAACTAGATATGGCCCTGATTCATTTTCCACGGGTTATCCTGATTTGGTCCTGAAATGGTTTCAACATTTATTCCATTATGGCTAAATTTGGAATATCAGGTATTCCACCTTTCAGCCCCATTGGGGCCCTATAAGTGACAGAGCATGCCCGATTTCATTTCTACTAGGCATTTTAAGCAGTAATTAAGAAATAATTGTTGACAATAACATATTCTATTATCTTTGTTTCTGAATAGTTTTATTTTTATACACTGAGAAAAAAAGATATATCACAAATTGCTATTTTTTGTATTAATTTGAGGATATATTGGAAAAGTAATTATTTCCACTGTTAATAATAGTAAAATTTAAAAGTCACGTAGTAAATATTAGTAGAAAAGTACTACAAATTGCTTTAATAATTATCACTTTTACTATTTTTAATAGTAAAATTTTTCATTATTCAGAGATATCCTCAAATGGATATAAATTGTTTTCAATTTTACTATTACTTTTTTCTCAGTGTACTCCAAGATATATTAATGTTATGCTCTTTGTGTACGCTTATAGTATTTGTGTACTGAACACGTGGAATAACATTTGAAGACTATAATTGCATTGTCCAAGTAACAAATTCTTGTTAGAACTGGTAGTATTTGTTTGTGAATTCCTGTCAATACTTTTCTGTTCATTGGGTGAGCTAGAACCGATGGTGACGTTAACCTGTCTTTTTCTATTATTGCTTTATTAGGGAATAGACTTTCCTTTAATAAAGACCGGTTTGCAGGAGTTTTTATCAGTCTGGTTATCTAAATTACACCTATTTCATTTATAAATGAAGATACAATTGCTACCTTTATCTAGGTTTATCAGTGTGTCGTAAATATTATCCGTATAAAAGAACCAAAATACTATCTATATGTTCACAAACATACATTATAATTATGTTTTAATTTTATATTTAGTATATAATGTAAAACTGTGACACATGTTTTTATCTATTTCTACACTGGTAAACTTTTAAATAGACAATTGGATATTTTAAGACAACTCGTAGACAAATTAGATAATTTTAAAAAAAATATTACATTATATATAAATTGGTGTTATCTTGTTATATAAAATTAATTGATTAATTATATAAAATAAACAGATGCATATCAGTCTTTAGCAAAGCAAAGAAAAAATAATATTTCTTATATTATGTTAATCTTTTTTATTTCTAATAATATCTTATTTTTTTGTCTCAGTGCATTGTCTTTAATATTATAAAAGTTAATTGTAGAAAATGGGACTTTACGCTTTACAAAATGATGGCCTAAAAGAAGAAAGAAAGAAAGAAAGAAAAAAGTCAACGAAGAAGGAGAAAGAGATTGAAAATTGTGCCTCGTCTTTGTCAGGGGCAAAGCGGTGTCTTTCGAACTGCAGTTTTGACGTGGTTATTGCTATATCTTTCTGCCGAGCACAGGCGTCATGAATTCAAATTCACAACAGTCACGTAGTGTACTATGTAGGATGCATATCGGTGAAAATTCGACAGACGAGCGGCTGATACGAGTGGCACTATTGATCGCATTCGCTCGCTGCGCAATAGTGCATATCTACGCCGTTATCGTCACCGACCTGGCGTTCAATTGCATTTACCTATGGCTTTTTGCGCTTTAGTGTTACGTATTTTCCATCGCAAATTTTCGCCTTCCACCGTTCCTTCCCACTCCCCCCCCCCCTCTCTCTCCTACCACCTACCTCCAACCCGGTTCGTTTTCCACCCCATCCCACCTCCCCTACTCCCCC
>JABFPN010003199.1:0-19004 GCA_022817305.1 Leptoteleia sp. ZL-2020
CTGTCACTCGCATTAGTATAATAATGAAAACGACGGAGGAAGTATTTTATAAGTGAGAACCGGAGTCGTTTTTTGAACGCTTTGTTACCAACTTCAAGTGCGAGCCCCGGCCTAAAAATCTCCACACAGGCATGAACCTCGGTATATAATTTATTGTAGTATTTGATTATAGTATCTAATAGTATCTGAACAGGAGTAAATCAGAGTCTTTATAACCTGAAAGGTGAAGTGCTTTACTATAATAATAATTCAATTATTTTAAGTGAAAAGCAAACAAACTAAAGTGTAAAATATATATTACGATATAGTTGGGAAATTATATTATAAAGGTACAGAGTTTATCATTTATTTTAATTCAAAATAATTCATATTTACTCGGGTTTTGTTAATACATAAAATGCAAAAGAAATTCAGTTAAACATTATAAGTATTATTTTACTTTTTTTATATTTCTTGTAAAAAAAAGTAACTAATTGACAATTTTAAGTAATATCATACGATATATATTATATTATAAAATATATTTCATCTTTTACGCTATAAATTTCACTCAAAGTAAAATATATTGAAACAATACTGTATATGCATTTTCCAAATTATTGGAAATAAATAAGGATTTTTGTATTCAATGGAACTGAAGAATAAAACATTTTTAAAATGGATACTGCGAATAAACAATGTAAACATTTGAAAGATCATACATCCAAAACAATTTTTGTTTACATTTTGAGAGACATAAATAGACTTGAATCAAAAACAAAACACAATGTTTTTTGACATTGAAGACTCTATATCAATTCACTTTTAATATATGATAATATATTATTTTTATGATTTAAAATATTTTTAAAATGTTAGAATAACATTATTATATTAGTGATTTTTTTAGATAAATACATTACTTATTTATTAAAAGCACATTTAAATATATTGAAAATTTTCAGAAACATGAAGACTTTTAAAAATTATCTGTGATTGTTATACATAATATAGAAGAAAGATGGTATGAAGAGCTGTCATGTCTAAAGAAGCATGTCTAAAGAAGATCAGATTGAAGATTTCCAGAAAGTCTAGAACCACTTGAGAAAGCAAAGGAAATAGTTTAAACCTCAGAATTGGTAATTAGAATATCATTATTCAAACATTCTTTTTTGACATACTCATTTGTTTAAGTACAAATATTTATTTAAAGTATAACTTATGTCATAACATGTACTTATATTTTTATACACACCATGTGAATATTATCTCATTATTATTTTTATTCAGCATTTTTTATAAACAAAATTAAAATTAATTTTAACTTTAATAAGTATTGTAATTTGATAGGTATATATATATTTACTTTGAAGTGAATTTATAGTATAAAATATTGAATATATAATACAATTTTATATAAAATTATTAAATAGTTTATGCAAGTATAAACAGTGTTCAAAAATGTTAAATAAAATTTAATTTTGACGTATTGAAAATTTACTTGCAAACTTGCAAATATATATATATGTTAAACTGTTGTTAATTTTTTGTCTGTCTTTTTATATATTATGTTGTGAATATATAACTGAACCCCACTCATTTCTGAAATCTTTGTTTGTACAATGTAAATAATTGTTATGATCATTACAATATGAATGAATAGCATATAAATATCTAGTTATATCAACTTTAATTATTTCATTTTATTTTCAGTACACTATGGCTGAGTTACGAAGAAGAGTTAAGCACAGAAGGAGGAGATTTCAAACTTGCTGGTATGAGAATGATTCATCTTTAAAACTATGGCTCAGGCGAGTTCCGGCAGATGACACGAAATTTTGCTGTCGTATCTGTAAAAAAGTTGGCATATGTGGAATTTCAAAAATTTTTCGACATTCTATTACGAATGCCCATTTAAATAATATGAGACTGTTCTTTACACCATCTATAAATCCACCACGTTTATATGTATCATTGGCTTCTCCTCTAGTTACAGCAACATTTTCAACGGCACTTTCATTGACGAATCCTCCATCATTAGTTCCATTATCATCTACGCCGGTCTTTTCCTCTTCATCTTCATTAGTTTCCTCGCTACTTACCACGTCGCGTACAGTATTATCTTTATCATCACCGCCGCCGTTAGTTTCACTATCATCCGCATCAGCAACTTCTTCCTCATCTTTGCAGTCTCCTTTGCGGTTACCTCTGTTGTCTCCATTACCATCAGTTCCTTCGTCTTCTTCATCTTGCGTAACTACCTCTTCTTCATCTTCAGTTACAGTAATCTCAAAATCTTTGACACATGTTCCTTCGCTTATGACACAGACTACACCGGTTAATTCTGCACCAATACCCAAAACTTCGGTTTCTCTGACTTGTTCGTCAATGTCGATAAAAGATCTATCTTTTGCTGACCGAGTAAAAGTAGCCGAAATAAGAGTTGCTGCCTTTATCGCTGAAAATAACTTACCATTTTCTATCTGTTCACAAATGGTACACTTATTTCAGGACTTTGTTAAAGAAGCGAGTGTTTTGAAGTTTATTAAATTAAGCGGTTCTAAATGCAGTGCTATTATAAATAATGTTCTGCACACGTATGAGACTGAAAGGATAGTTGATAACTTGAGAAATTTAAAGTTTTCAATTTATAAAAATGAAAATTTTGACTCTACTAACAGAAAGTGGCTTACTATATTAGCTAAATACATAGATTCGACTACACTAAGTACCAAGTCACAATTATTACATATGATCGAATTGGGTGCTAGTGGTTGTTCACATTTTGCGTCATTTTGTAATGAATTATCAAAGAAGCAAATTCCAATTTCCAATATATTAGCGTTGGCTTATAACAATACTGCCAATAAGTCAGATGGAAAGTCATCCTTTGCTACGGAATTGTCGGAAAAAAATAGCAATATTGTGCTTCTTTCGTGTGTGTGTTATTCTTCTGCTTTAGTCGCCAATGCAGCATGTTCGTGTCTTCCATCAGAGTGTGACGAATTAATTGGTGGTCTTATTAATTTTATCAACACTTGTCCCAAACATCCAGTTTTTCGTGACCTTCAGACACGTCTCCAAGAAGAAAGCTTAAAGGCTGTGAAACAAGGAAATAGTAAATGGCTTGCACGCCAACTGTGTATATCACGATTCGTAAATAATATTGACGCCATTCGTGTGTTTTTACAAGAGATAGCTGTGTCTGACGAAACTGGAAGTGCTGAAAAATATTTGACATTGTTAAATCGAGTAGATATGGAGGCATATTTGCTTTTTTTGGATTATGTTTTGAATCCCATTAATTCGTACAATACAATGTTTCAAAGTAAAGATACTTTGGTTCACAAATTACAGCCAAAGTCAAAGGAACTGTTGTTATTTTTCCTGCAAAAGTTTCTTTCACCCGAGTTAGTAGGTTCGCATTCGGTCAGATCAATTGATTTAGCTTTATCGGAGAATCATTTGTCATTGAAAACAATCAGTTTAGGTTCGAAATGCGACAACTTTTTAAAAGATAACGATGTATTAAATTCGGAGCTATCGGCCATTCGTACAAACTGTTTGCAGTTTTACATATCAGCAGCGACACAAATCCGTAATCTCTTGCCTTTTGATAATGATCTTTATAGCAAAATAACTTCATTTGATGCTAATGTTGCAATGTATGCATCAGATAGAAATACAACATTCAAGGATGTTTTCGATGTTGCTAATACATTAAGCGTAAACGTAGATAAAAATGATCTTAAAAACGAATGGGAATCTTTGTACTATCTTTCTCCTAAAGTCAAGCTAGATTGGTTTAAATTATCGTTTGACGATATGTGGTCGGCAATTTGTTCAAAGACTTCTCCATCGGGAGATAACAAATTCCCTGAATTAAGAAAATTACTTTTTTCGGTTAGATCTCTTCCCCATTCGAATATTCAAGGAGAAATGATTTGCTCGGTCCTTCATGACATAAAATCACAAAAACGATATTCAATGAAGAGTAAAGCGATGAATTCTATTTGTGTCATTCGAACGGCATTTAAGGCCAGAGGCGTTAATTGTCGAAGCTTCGAGGTCACGAGGCGTCATTTAGATTTAATGAATTCGGATAACTTGTATGTATCTGCAAATGTATCCGACATAATTTCCGCGTAGGAAATGATTTTATATGTGATACTTAGATATGTTATTCTTCTTTTACAATGTCCAGTATTCGGAAAACGATGGATTGCAATAAGCACATTGTTATTAGTTGCATAGTATTAGTTGATTTTCAAGTCAGAAATCGTAATAAAGGTAATAATTTTTTGTGTTTGTGAAACACACTTTAAAGACAAGAGTATTATTAACAAAACAAAGTGTTCAAAAACCTAGTAATTTTCATTGTTTTTCGGATTTTGGGTCGCTAAGATAACATATTGATCGTATTCAGAACCACGATTTTCAAAATTAATGGAATGTGAATTACGTGGGAATTCACAACAAATTCAAATTCAATTAATTTTGAAAATCATGGTGGTCTGGATGTTTTTTTTTTTCGTTTTTTTCCGTTTTTTGCGTGGATTAAGCCTACAGGGGATACCACTCTAAAAAAAACGCGTTAACCACACTTTACCTCCTGGGTAACGTGGAAATAAGTGTGAAATCTTATTTTAAACATTAATTTTAGGTCACTGTGTTATAAGTCAAAATTAGTGTCTTAACATCAGAAGTCATTAACAAAATGACGTTTAATTTTGATTTTTAAATCTTATTATTTAACAAGTTCTAAAGAAAAAGACACTAACTTCATGAATATAGCACTGATATTTTTCCTTAAAAGTTATGTACATATATATATAGCGCTGTAAATTTGTTTATAAAACATCATTTGTGCATTTCATATGCAATCGAAGTAATGTTTATTAAATATTTAAAAAAATATTTGTTTTATCTTTATAAAAATTTTACGCATTTTCAGATATTTAATAATTATAATTTCGTTAAAAACTTGGATTAAAATTTGTTTATGTAAAAAAGATATAAACGAATCAATTCTCCATGATTATAATAAATTCTGTTACATCAAAAATTTGGGCAAGGAATAAGCAGTATCAATATTAATATGTAAATAATATGTCAAATAAAATATCATTTCGTTTTGCAATTAATTTCACGATAGATTTCACGATTAATTTTACCCCCCAATATAACTTTAATTATTAATGATATGATTAATATTGTTTTTTTATTAAAATTATCTGATCGAGATGCTATATCTTTAATTATGCTTGTTTATTAAAATACCCTGTTCCCAGATTACAGGCACACATATATTCGCTACTAATGCGTGAACGCATAGGACTCGGCTTGATTCGGGTTCCGAAGTAAGCCGAATGTTTGGCAGCCACGGGAATAAGTAAAACGAAATATGTCCCGAGTTCCAATCCTTCACGCATTAGTTGCAGATATGTGTGTGCGTGCGAATTAGGAGCATGATTCTGCACATAAAATGCGTTCTTAAATATAAATGATTAAATAACTGAGTGACATTCTCATTCCTTTAAGAGCGCATTTGAACTCAATGTTTCACCGATTGATCTATTTCTATACTTTCATTCAAATCAACATCTTCAAAAACAAACATAAACATAAGAAATAATTGCCCAATGAGACTGTGCTTCGCGTGGATTACTATTCAATACGCATGCGTAGAAGAGTCAGATAATTGTAGTTTGGAGCACGATTTCTAGTTATTGAGTTAATATGACAGTGTATGTTTCTGTTTATTATAGCGTTATCATATATCAGTGGCAGAGCTTCTAATAACTTAATTACTGGCTGCTGTCAAATTAGAACAACGAATGAAAATCTTATTACAGATTAAAGAAAATTTTATGCAGTTATTTAAAAAGTTGTATATTTAATATAAATTTAATTTTTTAATTGAAGATTTGTAATTATGGTTGAAGAAATAAGTCTGATACAAAAGGAATACAAATTGGAATCAGATTCTGAATTACGATTTGAAATTGAATCAAAAAATGAAAAAGTAATTTTAGAGGTAAGTTTAAGAAGTTACACTGGAGTGATGTGGAGCAAGCTGGTAAGCTTGCAATACATTTTATGTCAGGTTTACTAACTAATAACAAACGAAAATAAGCTTAATTTCTACAAATAGTAGTGTAAAGCACGGGAACACTGTTCTGTTCGAGTTAATTATCGCGTTTTTAAGTTGTATGGATGGTTACTGTTGACAAAGGCTTTTCTAACCTCAAGACTGTCACAAATCGTAAACATGGAATATGAATGGAGAAGT
The DNA here is from genome assembly GCA_022817305.1 of Leptoteleia sp. ZL-2020. Lineage (NCBI taxonomy): Eukaryota > Metazoa > Arthropoda > Insecta > Hymenoptera > Scelionidae > Leptoteleia > Leptoteleia sp. ZL-2020. The sequence continues at coordinate 6,272 of JABFPN010003199.1, forward strand.
TCTGATACTTCTTCAGCTAAAATTCCATCAAACCGTTTAAGGTATAAAGGTCGTTTTGTGACAGAAAAGCCAAATTTTTAAGCTAAAATCAAAAAGAAATAAAGTTCTTGAGAGCCGCAAGACTGTCAAAAAAGTCATAAAAAACTACTCACTGCACGCAATGGTGAACCTGATGGTTATCGCCTAATATCACTGAATATTTTAAGTTAATTAATTTTGAAATAAATATTCATAATTATAAATTATGAATATTTATTTCTACATGTCATTTCTGCACTGAACTTTATTTACTTTTCATGTTTGTACTAAACATTATTTCTAACATTAATTAACTTCATAAAAATATATTTTTTTATTTTAACAGTTAAAAAGTGGATACGCAGAAATTTTTGGTACTGAATTAGTGAAGAATAAAAAATATGAATTTACGTCTGGTGCAAAAGTAGCTGTGTATACTTGGCAAGAATGCACATTAGAATTAACTGGGAAAACTGATGTCTGTTACATCGCTAAAGAAACCCCAATGGGGATATATTTGAATTGTCATGCAGCATTAGAGGAACTTCGCGAGGAAGCTGAAAAGAATGAAATTAAAAAAGGTCCCATCACTATGGTTGTCGGACCCTGTGATGTTGGCAAATCCACTTTATGTCGTATTCTTTTAAATTATGCTGTACGTATGGCAAGAAGGCCTATTTTTGTAGACTTGGATGTTGGGCAAGGACACATTGCCATTCCAGGAACTGTTGGAGCTTTGTTGGTGGAAAAACCATCCAGTGTTGTAGAAGGTTTCAGTCAGCAAGCACCGTTAGTGTTCCATTTTGGTCACAAGTCTCCAGAAATGAATTTATCATTGTATCAAGTGTTGATAAGCAGATTAGCAGAAGTTTGCGCTGACAGATTGCAAGCTAACAAAAAAGCAAAATGTTCTGGAATAATAATTAACACTTGCGGTTGGGTCAAAGCTAATGGATATAAAATTTTAACCCACGCTGCTCAGGCGTTTGAAGTGGATGCAATTTTAGTACTCGATAATGAAAGATTATACAACGATTTTCAAAGGGACATGCCAGATTTTGTAAAAGTTATTTTCGTTCCTAAAAGTGGAGGAGTTGTCGAGAGAAGTATCGCTCAACGAACCGAAGCTAGAGATATGAGTGTTCGGGAATATTTTTATGGATCTAAAAATCCTTTGTATCCTCACAGCTTTGATGTTAAGTGGAATGACGCTAGAATTTTCAAAATTGGAGCCACAAAACTACCGCAAACTTGTATGCCACTTGGAATGAGCTCCGAAGAAAATATGACAAAATTGGTTCCCGTAACACCGGGCCCAAACTTACTTCATCATTTATTGTCAGTTTCTTTTGCGGATTCTCCAGAAGATGATGTTGTACAAACAAATGTTGCTGGCTTTGTTTGTGTGTAAGTAAATATATTAGTGATTTAATATTTACTAAGATTTTCATTAAAATAATTATATAACAAAATTCCATTTCACTTTTATTTTTAATGTTTACTTTATTATAAGAACATTATTTTCAACTTGTAGATGATTAATTTTTGTGTTAATATAATAAATTTATCATAACAACATTTCTTTTATGATTATAATGACTTTAATGTGATTTATTCTTTACAGCACTAATGTTGACATTGAAAGAAAAACAATCACTGTGCTTAGTCCGCAACCAAGACCTCTTCCAAATACAGTTCTTTTACTATCAGATATCCAATTTATGGATAGCAATTAAGGAAATGTGCATATTAAAATTTAAGTTACCTTATGTGAAGATATTAACAACCTCTTTAAACTAGGTGTGGTTATATAAATACCGAGAAGTATTTTATATAACTGAAAAGTAGTCTTTTTTTTTTTTTATGTTTATAAAGTACCCATTATGTATTTTCAATGTATCAAAAAGAGATGAAGCTATTAAGGAATCCTTTTTCATGAGATTTTTGTACATTAAAAATCATTTAAAGTAATTGAAATTAGCTATACAATAAATACAAAAAGTAAATCGTGGTTTGACTTTTATTGTACAAAAATATAAGTGTATCAGTATTCCTGTATTGTATATAAAAAAGTGACTATATCAAATACATTTGAATAATATATTCCTTCAATGATTTCTCTAAAATTATTTAAAGAATTGCAATATTTTATATATAAGGTATAAACCAAAAACTAATACAATTTAATGTCTGTAATCTTGTTTTATTTCATCTTTTGATCTTCATTAGTAAAATTTAAGCGCAATAATGAAAATAAATTTATTGTACTGATTGAAGGAATAAAACTTTATAAATTGTAAATAATACTACTGGGATAAATACAGTATATTTTTAATGTTTTTATCAATTTTCTTATATGAAATATAAAATACTAAAACGTTTTGTACTGATTTTGTGACAGCAAGTTTTATAATTATAGCAATTTATTGTTACAATAGTTTGAACAACACATAAAATATTTGCAATAATTCATGAGACTTCCATGTGTTAAGTTGTGCAATAAAATTGAGAAAAATGAAGTTGTAAGTATGGTAAATCATGGTTGTGCGGTTTTGTCTGAATAGATGTAAAGAAAAATTTTATATTTGTTATTGTTATATTGTACTTTTTGTATAATAATTGGGCAGTGATTTACATATGTGTAAAATATTGTGAATAAAACGCGAGTGACACAACTGTATTCCATTATTTTTATATTAATTTTACCCTAAATTACAGTAGTAATATATAATTATAACAAGGTTAAATGTTTATAATGATATTTTGAAATTGGCTTTAAGGTAATGCAGTAAGTCTGCTGCCACGGAGTTAGTGTTTTTGTAATTATTATTCTGTAAATGCTGATTTGATGCTTGCAATTGATTCAGCATATTTTTTAGAAATGGGAAAATTGTATTCAATTAAAAAATCTGAATTATTAAATCAATTTTAAGCGAATTTTTTTTTAACACCTAAAAAACGCGGTCCCTAAATTCGCTTAAAATTGATTTAAAAATTCAGACTTTTTAATTGAATACAATTTTCCCATATCTAAAAAATATGCTGAATCAATTACAAGCATCAAATCAGCATTTACAGAATAATAATTACAAAAACACTAACTCCGTGGCAGCAGACTTACTGCATTACCTTAAAAAAATACTTTTATAATTAAAATTTACTAAAAGTAACTATATTTTGTACTATGGACTAAAATAACGGAATCTAAAAAAATAAGTTGAATATGCCATAAACATTTTCCGAACCTATCTTCAATATTATTTGTCTATGAATACATTCAAATTATGCTTATGGTAAATGATGTATTAGGTAATTTAATTAAATAAATTTTATCAATCGTATAATTAATTATTTTAATTAACAAAATTTATTTAATTAAAATACCTAATATATCAATTGTATGTTTAATAACGCATCAAAATGTGTTTTTAAACACACGTAGAATGAGAAAAACGTCGCAATGACACGCCGCAAGATCTCGTTATTCATATTGGTAAAATATTTTATTTTAGAATTATATTAATGATGGTTGCCTGTTTCCAGCTTATTATAGACCCCATAAAACGTGTCAGAACATGTTCCAGTTATATTATAGGCATGTTCTAAAATTGCCTGCCAGTAATGCGTTAGTGAGACAAACATATAAATTTCGATAAGCCAGAAAAAGATGCGCAATACTACTAGAACCGTATTCACAGCATCGACACACGCACGCAACACGCGCACACCATGATTTTTTAGCGTGGCATCACTGTTTTGTTTGTATGTATGCATGTATGCGTGTGTGTGTGTGTGTGTATGTATGTATGTATGATGTAGCATTGCCAACCTACACATAATGGTGTGAGCGTGTCGTGTGCGTGTGTCGATGTGTGAATACGGCTCTTAGAAAGCGGCCTTTATTATCAGTGAACAACTTCAGACTCTTTTCATTCAGTTTTGAAACGAAATTTCCTAACGATAACTATAATTCCCTAAACTGTTGGCACTTATAAATGTGTTCGTGTTACTTCGCGTCATTGTTTTCCAAAACGTTGTTGGTATTGTCAGATGCAGAACGTCTCGAGCTCTGCTGATACATTTTCAGCAGTTTTCAACAGGCAATAATTGAGTATTAAGGAGACGAACGCTTAGCGCAGTTTTTGATACCAAGACCGATCAGTTAACGATACTTCAGACATGGCCACCGACCGCGATGTCATCCTTGCGGATTTTCAAGTAAGTCGATGGTTTTAATTGTTGTTTTTACCCCGTCACTCGCGCGGAGGTTAGATTTCCGAAATTTACTGGGATGATTTGAAAGTACGACGCGTCGCTTTTACGTGATGTTTTATTTATTTTTCGTGAAAATTTTCCATGTACAATTTTTTTTTTTGACCACGAGTTGATAACAATTGCTCAGATTCCTTTGTAGGATTGTTTTTCACCAGCTTTTATTGTCTCGCAAGCCATTCTACGTGACTGCGAAATTTCGCGACTTTTTTTATTCGTTACTTCAGCGTTGCAATAATAGTTTTCTTTGTCCGGCCCGACAAAAATGACGTGGTGAAATTGGAGGAAAATCTTCGACAGCCCATTCTATTTAGTTTATGTTGTTGTTGAACAATTTTCGTAGTATTTTTTTTTTTTTAACTAGACAAGTAAATAATGTTTAGTAAATGTTTTATCTCAGTTGAACTGAATTTGTATTCCTTCTTTTTGTGCGGCAATAAAATTATATATTATTTACATTAATTTTTAGGCTTGCACAGATATTGACGATGTTGGAGAAGCAATACAACATTTGGAGGGAACAAATTGGGATTTACTGGTAAATATTTGTTATTATAATAATTTTTAAGTACTGATTGTTAAATTGGTAGATTTGGTTTTATTTATGAATTTATAACCATTTTTAAATTAAGAAAGTATTCTAATTTTAGTAAATTATCTGTTATAAATAATCATTTAAGTTATTTTTATTGCCCATGAATAAACTAAAAATTCGGATCATTTTTTTAGAAGTTTTCAATCTAATAATTATTAGAAAGCAAATTGTTCCAACAATTGTTATATTTTAATTATATATATAATTAGAAATGTTATTTATATAATTAATTTTTAAAGCTTGTTTTAATAATTTTCAAGTTATTTACAAAACAAAATATTCCATTAGAAAAGTTAGACTCCTGGATTGTCTTACGATATGTAAAAGGACATAAATAATATTTTTCACAAATTTCTAATTTTGTTTAATTAATAATATATTTTAGAACAAATTTGTAACATCATACTTGTTATTTGAACTTTCTAAAAAAGTGAACAAATGCAGTTAAAGCATGCATTAAGTATCAATGCTAAACAAAAGATAATGAGATATCTAAATTTTCCCATTCATTTTGCAGTTAAAGAACAACTAAATATATATTTTTATTTACAGGCTGCAATAAATAAAGTAATGCCAGAAGGAACACAAAAATTGCCATCAGAAATTAGAGCAGATGTTGAAATGATTCAAGAAATTGAGGCTACAATGCCTGTATATAAAAAGACAGATAGATCGAATATAATGCAAATAGATAAACCATTCCATTCAAAGAACTCAAACAATTCTAGGATAGATAGAATGGAAAATCTTCCAGGCACAAGCAAATCAACTTTAAATTTACAAGTTCAACACAAAAACAAAATAATTCCTGTACTTATACCCGAGGAAGCTACCATAAGTTAGTATTGGATTATATGTATTAAGCATTTCAATTGAATAGCTTAAAACAATAGTATTAAAATTGAATAGGATTAATATAAAAGTATTAAAAGCTAAACTCTTTGTATCAATTATGTTGTTTATTTAAAGTTTCTATACTAAATCGAAATAAATACATATTCACTTTTAAGTATTAAAGCTTTAATTCAATGCTTTGAATATTTTCACTCGGCATAATGATTTGTCATATGATTTTGCATTATTTAAAACAAGACTTTGATGTGTTTAATTTCATAGAAAATAAAAGTTTTTGAAGCATACTAACTTTTATTACAATTATTTTATTTTTCAGTGGATTTAAAACAGCATTTAAGGGAATTAACTTCAATAATGCCTTGTAGGCAAGAATTACGAGGCTGGAGGACAGAACCAATAAGTGATAGCCAAAAAGTAAAAGATTTTATAGTACCAACGAAAAAATATTTAGAATTAACACAAATAACAGTGCCGGTTGGAGATAGTCTTTTAGATAAGTAAGTAAAACTACTGAATAATTGTCAACATTAAAAATGTTAATTTATATATTTTATAAAATATAAATTATTAATATTGTTACATTTCTTAATTTTTTAACCCTTCATTGGTATTGCTTACATTTTTTACACATTTGGTATTCAAGTTTTTTATAAAGTGAAAATGTTTAAAATAATATTAAAACTGTAAAGAGAAAAGTTATAAAGTATCAAACATTTATTAACTTAGACAATGAAAATTGTAAAATAAAAAAAATGTGAAAATAGAGATACCAATGAAGGGTAAATATTGTTGCCTGTATAACTAATTACACTAGACTTCCACACATTTGCTTTTCCAACGTAGAAGGTCACTGCGCAACTGCAATACATGATTTCATTGTTTTAAATCTTGTTCATATTTAGCGGGTTTTATGCTTTTCTCTCATTGGTTAGATAGCAAATGTATGGAAGAAAGGGAAGCAAACGTGTGAAAGAGGAAATAAGTAAAAAGCATATAAATAAATGATAACTAAATTAACCTCATATTTTTAATTACAAGTACATATATATACATATTTAAAAAAAAATTGTTTTAAATATTATTACAATGTTGAACTCATGTTTTATTTTCTTTCATTTTAAAACAGGAATAACTTGTCTGAACGTTTGTCACAAATGTACACATTGAATATTAAGGATGAAATCAACGATAAAATGTATAATCTCAAGTTTCCTGGTACTGAGACCATTTTAGGGATCAAAAGTAACTTTTTTTATTTAACTGAAGTACCTGTTAGGAATCAAGTATGGAGGGGCTGGCCTGCTTCAATAAAAGATGATACGATATTAGCACAAAGTGGTGTGTCTTATCCAGAGCATGATTTATTTGTTGATAAAACTGTAACAAAAGAAAAGAAAAAGGTATGGACTGTAAGTAATTAGGTTTAAATCGATTAAATACATTATGTTGATATAAATTGTTGATTTGAAAAAGAAAAACAAAAAAAAAATTATATGAATATAATGACAAAATTTTTGTTAATTTTAGGAAGTTATTGATTTAGTGGACAGTGATAGTTCAACTGAAGAAGTTGAAGATGATTTGGAAGATCCATCTGAATCATTTCAAATGGAAGATGACGTTTTTATCGATAATGTTATTTCAAGGAGAAATCAATATCTAAGTATGAATCTTCAATAACTAAATACTCTTTATTAATCATTTTTTTGTACTCATTATTACTATAATATTGTTTGTTTTATATCAAGAAACTTTTAGACACTTAAAATTAATATGACTTATTCATTAACGTCCAGAATGTTTAGTCAAGTGTCTAAATAATAATGGTATGCTTAAGTGTGTTTATTGTTTATTTTAATTACATAATATACACAAGTGTCTGAATTACAAACATTTTGAATATATTTGAGTGATTTATTCATTCACGAATACAAAAAGATCATTATTATATGTTATTGCAATTAAATATTTCAGTGTCAGATAATATCGAGGATGAAACTGCTGGAACACTACAATTTGCACAGGAATTTGAAAAGAGATACGGCCCAGCACATCCAAATTTCTTCATAGGAACTTTCGAGGAAGCTATATCTGAGGCTTTTGTTCCAAAAGAGGTTTGTTTTATTTAAATTAAATTCATTTGTTATACGATATTGATATTTTTTGCGTGTATATTTAAATTAATATAATATTAATTATTGCATTTAAATATTTTTACAGAAAAAATTACTTGCAATCTATTTACACCATGATAGCAGCATCCTAACTCATGTATTTTGTACGCAATTATTGGGATCAGAGGCAATATTGCATCTTCTTTCAGCAAATTTCATTGTTTGGGGATGGGATATGACACATAAATCTAATGAAAATCGGTAATTTCCTTTTATAACTATTAAATCCAATTAATTAGTGATTAGATTTAATGAAGATTATTCAAAATTAAATTGATGTAACTTATATATTGATACTATTATTCAATTATTCTCATGTATATCATTTATATACACAATATATAATAGTCATATAGTGCTCACATAATTTTTCAATTTATTTATTTCATAGGTTTTTGAATTCATTACAAGAAAATTTAGGACTTATGGTTAGAATGGCAGTACAAAATGTAGACAAGGAAACAATGCCACTGTTATTAATTCTCATATCGAATAAAGTCACAGTAGATACATTTACAACTATCCGTGGTAATGTCGGAGTTAGTGATCTTCTTACAAGTTTAGTGGAAACCATTGACTTTTTCCAGGTAAAAAATTTCTTGAAATAATGTTACTGAAGTAAACTGTAAACTGTTTCTGATTTTTAAAATTATGACTTCGAACACAATAACTCATTATTAAATAATTACGATATTATGAAATTTTAATTTATTTTACTTTATTTTTAGTTTGAATAATGAAAGTATAATTTGTCAAGAGTGATTAGATGTAAAAAAAAGTTGAAAGGATAATTAATCTATTATTATTTTAATTAAAACGTATCATTTAATCTATTAAAATGTAATTGTTTAAATTAAATTTTTTATAACTATAAAATTAGTATAGATTAACGATATAAAAATTATTTATGTTACATAGGATCGTCGTCAGTCAGAAATACAATTTGAAGAAGAGAGGCAAGCCAGAGAAAGAGTAAAACAGGAACAAGACCGAGCGTATCAAGAAAGTTTAGCTGCTGATAGGTAAGAAAATATTCATAATTTTTGCAAATGTAGCACTTATTAATTTCAATGAAGCATCTATAAAGTAATTTAAAAATACCAATTAAATTAAAAATTAAAAATTATATTATTAGGGCGAAAGAAGAGGCCAAACAATTGCAAGAGCAAATCGAGCGTCAAATGAGAGAGCAAGCAGAAAATGAACGAAGGGCTATCGAGGAGAAAAAAGAAGCTCGTCGACTGCAGATTGAGTCAATTCTTCCACCCGAGCCAACAACAAATGATGGCGTCATGAAGGTTCGCGTTAGATTACCTGCTGGAAAGTTCCTTGAACGCAAGTTTCTTGCTGATACACCATTGCAGATTTTACTCAATTATCTCATTGTCCAAGGTTATCCCACAGAAGAATACAAAGTATTATCTAGTTGGCCTCGAAGAGACGTAAGTATTAATAAACTGAATTGTTAGTTTATGGATTTTTTAAAATAAAATAATTTTTATTATTGCGAAAATTCATATAAAAATTCTGGCTAAATTTGATATAAATATACTACAATGTAAATATAGTTTTAATTTGAAAATTTATGATTGAAGATACTTTATTATATTGTTCAAATTTAAATAATATTTCGCAATTATGATTTTAGTTAACATCGGTGGATTCGTCGCAAACGCTAACTGAGCTCAAATTCCATCCTCAAGAAACTCTGATCCTCGAAGAGCGATAAATTATAATAAGCAAATCTTGGAACGAAAATATAAATAGCGTTAATCATTAAGAGACTAGACAAATAAAAAAATTATAAAACGTCAAAAACAAAAAAAAATAAATAAATGAATAAGTAGGCACTAAGATCGTGATTTTTATTATGTATTTATTTAATAAAAACTTTGCTATAGTCAGAAATTTTACATCGCGGCGGTTCTCTCCAGTGTAGGTAGTAAGAAAACTGAAGTTTATCTGATCATGTACAAAATTGACAAAAAATTCGTAGTTAAAAAGAATATTAAAAAAAAGAAAAAAAATGAAAAAAATAATAAAAACTTAAAAAGAATAAAAAAAAAAAAATTAAAAAGATATTAAGATAAGAAAAAAATATTAATAATGTTGAAGTAAAAAAGCGACGACGGAATTCCGCTTTTGTATATCGCGTAAAACGGTAGATCGTAGGGCTGTTTTATAATGTGAAAACAATCGCAAATAAATGAAGCATGTGTTAAAGTTCGCTGCAAGAATTAAATATGGAATACGATAATTGCATGCATTGCTCGTTTACAATAGAATGATGAAATGAGATACAAAATGAAGAAAAGGGAAAAATTAATGAAAGTTGCAAGTTTGTGAGTAACAATTCTGTACATTTATTACCATTACATCAATTTCTCTCGACATTCTTACGAACAATCGTAATTCTATTTGTTAAAATTGTATATCGACGTATACTTTTTGTGAAATATTTAATAAAGACTTGCTTTTTGTTAAATACGGGTTTTTATATTTATTGTATGAATAAAATTGCAAGTAAATTTGTAGTTTTTTATTTCACTTTTATTATTTTGTATCTTTAAAAGTAAAGCAATACCGAGTAACTGCATATAGGGTTTTTCTATTTTATTTTATTGATTGGGTCCAGGCAAATATATTATTACGAATCATATGCTCAATTTTGGACATGAAACAAAATGAAATGTGAAAAATCAAGACAATGAAAACAATTCATATTAAAAAGTAATATAGAAAATGTTACATATATATTAAATCAAATAAGCACATGTTAATGTCTCAGTTTTATACCGAGAAACTCCGTGACGTTATTTAAATTTTTACAGAAATAATTATAGCAACAAAGAATTTGTAAAAGTCAATGTTATACAATCAGTTTCTACTGTTTCAGTTTTTACATTAAATTTAAATACCGACAAATATTGTGTACTAAATTATCATCATTTAAATGTGATTCTTAAAATACAATAACATTAAAATGAAAGAAAAAATAAATTGGGTTACTTCAACATTCAAAATGAGACATTTTTAAAAAGCTTAAAAGAATTTACATTAGATTTAAAGTTTTTATATTAAACTAGATTATTTCAAAAACCGTGAACTATTAACATATATATATATATATATAAAAATTAATATTATTATATATATATATATATATATATATAAATTAGAATTGTTTTAATTTGTGAGGACCCATTCAGATTCAAATTATTTTTCAAGAAATGTTTTAGATGAGTCATACATTGTTTGATACGGAATTCGAATTTTGTGTAATATATTGCAGAAATAATTAAAATTATTAACATTTATTTAAAAATGTATTTATCATTCATTCATTCATTCCTTTGTTCAATATATAAAAATGCATCGATAATAAAAATATATACATTAGAAAGCATGTTCAATTAGGTCAATTCAGAATACACCGATGAATTGTATAGGTGAAGGACAATTGAATGTAAATATTGAAAATAAATATGAAACATGACTGTTTTTATGCAATTTTCAATATATATATTCTTGTCTTTCGCAATGTAAATACAATATATTATTTTTCCATGTATACAAAATGTTCTTAGTAGTATCCAGTTCCTTTGAGTGAAAAATAAAATACTCTGATACAAGGTCCACATAAATTTATATTTACATGCCTAAAAGCAAATGTTTAATCTACTAAGACCTAAAATAAAGTAATTCTTATTTTACTAAAATAATAAATATTACTTCAAAAAATAAAGGTAAATAATTTATAATATTGATAAATATTAGTAAAGTCTAGATGAAGTTTATATTTCATATATTTTACAAGTACTCTTAAAAGTCCATTTTCTTCACAGAAGAAAGCGTTATATCTTCAGCTTAATTAAACGTCTACTTGGTTCGAATAACAAAATTTCTCTGTTTGATGCTCTTCTTTGTTCATTACATCTTTACTACAGATGGCTCTGTACATATAATCTCTAAATAAAGTTAATAAACACAGTAAACAGTGTACCACGAAAATAAACATTAGTATTTCAAAACAAAAGAGCAGCGTTTTGTCTGGTTTCTTCCAATCCAGTATTTTGTAAACATAGTGATTACCAAACTTATCGAGTCCACCAGTGGCGTAGTAAATTCCATTAAATGTAATGTAAATTAACATTACGAGCGGACACCACCAAAAGCTTTTGAAATAAAATGGAATTGCGGATACTGCTATATCTATCAACATTAATAGACTATTGCACACGTGAACCATAATATTTAAAGGGTCGACCTGATGATAATCGGTGTCATATACTGCTATCCAGTAAATGATCGTGATCGTCAGAGCCATTGTCGAAGTTGCCACATATAAAAACCAATAAATTTTTTCGATTTTTTCAACGTTCTCCTGATCTTCGAAAAAGAACGTCTTCTGACATTTAATGGTTTTCGTTGCTATAATGGCGCCTAAAAGTGATTGACTGGTGCCCAACAATAGATCCCAATTGGTTAAATATATGAACCACTTTTGACGTTGACCTGCTGGATTGAAGCTTCCAAATTCGGAAATTGAGCAAACGATGATTGTCGTCCAAATGAGAAACAGTAGCCACCGGTAAATCACGTACCAGGTTTTGGTGTTACTTTGGCATTTTGGTCGCGAAAAAAGTATTGCTGGTGGATATTCAGTTCGTAAATTCAGACAGTGAACTTGTGACATAAATCTCGTCATTGTGCCCTGTAACATTTTTATTTCTTTGTAGAATCTTTCAATTGTGTTTATTTGGAAGTGGTCTGGAAATAAGTGGGAAGTGGTTTGGGGCGGGGGGGGGGGGGGGGGGTA
>JABFPN010003200.1:0-19003 GCA_022817305.1 Leptoteleia sp. ZL-2020
CCAACAAAACTCACTGTCCTGGGCCAGTACCGTAAAAATGTGGAAAGGGTCCTCTCATGTGTAATGTTCCATTTGGAAACTGTCCTTGAATGCAACAAATGTCTTCAAATGCAACGTTTAATACTCAATTGCCCTCAAACGCAACAATAGACGCATTTATATATATGTATATATATATATATATATATATATAAATGAATTGTTTATTTTCATTTCATTTGTAAAAAAACTTTCATATTATTTAATATGAATGTATGTTATATTTTTTTCCATTTTATAACTACTTTATAATTTCTTTTTTTAAGTTAATTTTGAATCCGTACGTAAAAGTATACTTAAAACTGTATTAGATTGTTTATGTAATGTTTATTTTTTATATGAAAAAATGAATATAATGATGTATCTTGAAATAAGTTGTGCATTTTTCTTTTAATATATAAACAACATATTAAAATGGTATAATTTTCAATTTACGTATGCCAAATTCTTCATGATGGATCATAAATTTAACCAGTTTTTTATTAGTCTTTAGAAAACTGACGACGCTACTATAGTAGCGTTGGAAAAGTATTTGATTCGAAAAAATGTGATAAATCTTTATACTTACACTTTACTCCCATTTCATGCAACTCTCTTGCAGAGCTTTTATTGAATTTGAATCATCCTATGAAACGAGAGTGCATAAATGTGCATAGATTGACTGAAAACCATCGTGTTTAAAAAAAAAATTAGAGTTAAAATTAGTTTTTAAGATCGAGTTTTAAAGCTAAGACAAAAATTTTTAGCTTTGATTATAATATAATGTTTATTACTTTGTCTCTAAAAGCTTCAATGTAGAAAAATTTTACAATTATGAATAAAAATATTTAATTTAAAATTTTAAATAAGGGAATTGTGTTATTTTTAATATTTCGTCAATAATATGTATTGCCTTATTTTCAAATTTTTAAATATATTTTGACTCTTTATAATTTGTTTGATTCAATTGATTTTAAATTAATTTGATTTAAAACTTAAAATACAAGCAAAGTATGTTTTCTGGTACTAATAAGGAAGTTGGATTTAATTTTTCTCATTCTTAAAATTAAAATTAAAAAAGTATATAATAGTCATATTCTGAAATTGACTGCCAGTATCGACAATTATTTTTCAAACAACAATTTTGATAAAAAATGTAATTAAACATTTTCAAATTTCCCGCCAATATTCAATTGATCAAGCAAAAAATTATAACGGTCATAAATCATAAGTCAATCGGCGTCTATTTATCTTAAAACTAATTTTTCATCGCTAAATCGATCCTCTCTCTAAGATTCCAACAATAATTGTACAGATACCTACATTTATTTTTTATATGAATTCAAAGAAACGTAAGAACGCCGAGTAATTTCTACCTTACCGACCAATCGTCAAGTCGTTCGGTCGTGCGACCTGCATGATTTTCACATTACTCGGTCGAGAATCCACCGAACGCACAGAACAAGTGGCGCCGAAGTTCGCGATCACCGCGTAGCAACGAGGCAAATACAACTGGGATCACAAGTTGCGATGTTTGGTTTGTGCGGCATTCCGTGGCATTCGCGCTCGAGCATTCGAACGGTCAACGAGTTGTCGCGCGCACGTCGATTAACCGTCGAGATCGCAGTCGTACTTTTTTCTTTGTTATTACTAGTTCGGAACGCCTCGCGATTCTCACTATTTCGCGTGTCGCTCTCGACTTGCAATTGATTCGAAGTGTGAGTGTGTGACTGTGCAATGATGCGTGATTGTTCGGCGGTGTTGGTCGACAGTTTTTGAAGAATAACAAAAGCGCAACAGTTTGCCTCGACGAGTCCATTCCTTCTCTGCACTGTTTCAACGACTGCTTCCAAATTGTTGCTACTGACAAAGTTCGCCAACTCGTCAAAGTTAGTGGCTTTTTATTATTTAACATCATTTTTATATTAATAACCTGCCCAATGATAATCGATAATTACAATATCAAGATCAAAAATTACAATCTCGAGTCCGAAACCTTGTAAACGCATGAATTGGTTTTATTAGGATTGATTTATTTTTTGCTTAAATGTTCGGCGCATTTTATTGGGATTGACGGTTGTTTTCGGTCGCGCGCTAAATGGAGGTTGCTGCGGAAATCATAAGTTGTTACAAATTATTTTTGTTCGACAAAACTCGAGCGTAGTTTGTAAAGTGGATACACGGTTCCTTATCTTTGTTCCATTTAACGGAACAGAAATCATGGCACAACTGACACAACGTGGCGTTACGGACACCTGTTAATGGTTTAGCTGGGATATATGGCATTTAAACAGAAAATTGCAGGTTCGCTTTTTGTGTTCGTTTTCCCCCCGTCCCGAGCTGGCGTTAGAGCGTAGGGGTCACTCGATATTTGTTTGTTTACATACTTCTCTTTCAGTTTCAAATTCTTGGAAATTCCTCGAGTTGCTTTTGTTTTTTTTTTTTACATATCGCCTTTGTTGTTCATATTTTCTAACGCATATATGGTTTTATAATAATTTAAATTATTTAACGAATTTATAAGCACATGCATAGGAAATCTTTATACTAATTTAATAATTATCTCTCTTAATTAGAACATTATTTTATTCTTTCTGTTTTTTTTTACTTTATTTTATTTTGCTTGTTTTTCTTTTTACATATTATTCGATAGTTCTGTGATGATCCCAGCGATAATAATTCCCCGGAATATTATTAAACATTAAATAACATCACAGGAATATTTCATGAATGTTATTGAATATTTCTAATAATATCCCAGGGATACTTTTTAATATTTTTAAGGACTTTAAACAAATAATTTAAATTATGTGGGACTGAGACAAAGTAAAAAATCTAGTTCCACATAATTTAAATTTTTTTTATAAAGTTCTTAATAATGTTTCAAAATTATTATAATAATATTGCTGGAATATTATATAAAGCGGAAATATAACATTTTAAGAACATTCCTGGCATATTATTTAATATTAAATAATATTTTAAGTATAATTCAATAATATTATTTTGATATTGTAGAAATGTTTTTGAAATATTACATAATATTAAATAATATACTCTTATATGAAAACAAAAATTACATTATATTATATAATGTATTATAATATTACTTTAACATTTATTTTGATTTCAATACTTTTGCCACACATTTCTCTTTTTGTTTAGTATTATGTTTGTTATAGTAAAAAGTTATCAATCAGTGCAATAATACAGCAATTCATTTCCGCAAGTAGCACAAGGAATGAATCATTAGAAATACAAACTTTATTTTTCATGAACATTGCATAATCCATTGTTTATAATTAAACAACTTTTTTGTCGACACGCTAATTATCGCAAGCTCAGAGGAAGAGAACCAGGTATAAGGTTAATGCACCAATTTTTTGATCGCAGAAGAAAATCATTTTACTTGTAAATTCGTTACATAATAGCTTCATAAAATATTCATAAATCATTATAAAGGCTGGGACCTACACAGGCGAGAAATAATGTAATATATTTAAGAAAGACAGTTGTGAATGGATCGGCAAAATCAATAATCATTCAATAATGCTGATCAAATATTTCTAGTTGTAAAAGCAGGGTAAAGAGTTGGATGTAACAAAAATTTTATTTATAATAAGGAAACAAAGGGAACTGAAGGTTTTTAAAATTCAGCATATTGTTTATTTACATCAAAAGAACATAAGGATGGATGTATATACAAAACAAAAACAATGTTTGTTTACACTTCCTGTTTAGAAAACGTTTCATTTTTCATGTATCATTTAATATTAGCTATATTAATACATTTTTCTCAAACTTAATGCTCAAACAAATGTTTATTTGACAGTCAAATTTGACTACCGACAACTTAAACGTGAAACTTTGTAGCACAACTTTAATTCTACAAAAAAAGAATTGCATCACATTTGTTCATTGCATTACCCGCGGTCAATTATTCCGCAAAGCTGCGCAGTTAAAGACAATCTCTGGAAATATTGCTGTAAACTGTATTATTAGCAGTATAATGAATCCCACATTCTCAGCGCACAAGGGCCTTTCCACGTTCGTTTCATTAAATGTGATGCAAATTTGCCTATAAATTTGGCCTGACTCGCGCGGATGATAAACGAGACAACAACTTGCAGTAACGATTAGCGCGATAAAAGAGGAGGAAATAAAAAAAAAAAGTTGATGTAACCAATGCGCATGTTAAGTGTACGGATTTTCGTTATGATTTAGTTCCATTAGAACGCGCGCGTATAAATTTCCGTTATATAAACAAGAGCCTTCCTGTTGCCTCCGTCGTCATTAAAAAGACTTTGCGAAACCCCATCTTTGATTGTACTTTCTTCGGTTGGCCAGAGCGAGGATTTATCCTGTTTTAGTTCCAGTTCCCCCCTACTCCTCTTTTTTTTTTTTGTCAGAACTAGTCGAAGAATCGAATTGAATAGAGGTCGGCCAGAAGATAAAGTTGCCTGAGTCTTTGCATAAGTGTGGACTAGAACTATACTTTTTACTTATAATCATAGTTCGTATAATAAGTATAATCTTTAACAATGAACTTACAGTTTCTTTTTTTTTTTTATTATTATTTTGTGGACTTACGTTTAATTAAGAAGCTTATAGTAAAAGTAGATTAAAACAGAATTAATGAAACTTGTATAGAAGAATAGTTGCCTATAAAAGAGGTTACTGAAACAAGTTTCAGTGCTTACATAGACTGAATAATTTCTTGAAAACTTTTATTTATATTATAATAATTGGCATTCACAGAATCTGTCTATCTTTGTCTGTCTAACAAAGAATCGAACCCATTTCAATCATAAATGGTTTTCACTGTTTTATGCTGATTTGGTCCTGAAATGGGTTCCATGTTTATACCACTATGGTGAAACGTGGAATACCTTATAAGGCCCTGACTAGTAACCATTTTTCGAACTAATCAAAAACGGAAACCTGATTGGTACCTCATTAATCCTAACTGTTACCTTCTATATCAGTATTCAATTAGTTTACCTCATATTATTTGTTCGAATTCAGTGTTTTCAAATACTTTGGTGGGTTTCACCATAATTTTTACTGCTCTGACACCAGTACTTTTTTCTATATCCTACTAAACGGCTTCACTTTAAGGTTTCAGCACAGTAATTCTTAATAGCTTTTCTTTTCATTACATATATTTAGGGCAAGCTCAGTTTCAGTTCTACCTGGGGTATTTCCCTTCTTCCAATAAGGTGTTCCAAAAGGTGCTTTCATGGTAAAATGTATCCGCTTCAATCTGTTGTTACTTTCGACTGTCTCCACCATCGTGATACGTGATTTTTCCGCAACAAACTGTCAGCTAACCGTAGAACTTAGCTCGGAAGAGGGCCGCCGGATATTCAGCCAAATAAAAGGCGCGAAATGTATCAAAAGGCAGTCGACTTGAAAGGCGAATCCCCTCCCCCCCCTAGAGTTTCATCTGAAACTTTGAAAAGACCGAATTGGTGAAGGTAACGCCAGGGTTCTCGCGTCGATTTACTCCGATGTTCTCGTTATAAATGATCTGTATCGGGATCTCGATGTTATCGTGGAAATTTCGACGAGTGGAAAAAGAAAAGGAGCGCTCGAGGTTGCGCTCAAATGTTCCGCCGGTTATTCTACGCGTGTGTTGCGCAATTGGGTTGAAACAGTTTGTTCCTTTTTGACGAGGCGTTAGATAAATGGTCGTTTGAAAAGAGGGTGGGGGGGGGGTTCCAAGTGCCTTTGGAATGACAAAAAGGTGGCTTTCCGTTTGGAATTACAAAACAATTCGGAACTCGAGTTGAGGGAGTTTAAGGTGACTCCGAATGGGAATTATAATCGATGTGTAAAATGCTTTTCGTGTTTAGGATACCTTTTCGCCGCTCCGGATTTATGATGTTAATTAATTAACATTGTGTAATTCCCGCGTTATCGTTACTTAGACATTGATTCTGATTATCTGTTCAGACGTGTAACAAGACGAAGCGAGATGCAACTATTCGTAGTACACGGATGGATGTAAAAATGTTTTATTGAGGAAAGTTAAACAGTGCCTGCGCCTCGGCCTTATCGGGTGCATAGGCGCGTCTTCCAGCGGCAAAACAAGCGAACGTTTTACTTATGAGACGGCACCTTTTTTCCGCCGATAATAAAGACAATATGTTTGCGGGCTCGTTTCTTTTCTTGTTTCCTTTCGGGTAATCATATTTCAGCTGCCCTGAAATGTTTATTGTTAGAAATGTTAGAACTAAGTTAACCCATTCAATTACTCTCCTTTTTTTTTCTTTCTCTCCTGGTGGACTCGGGATAAAGTTTGTCGGGCTGTACAGTATGTGCAATTAGCTTTTTTTTATCTTTTTTTTTTTTGGCTCTTTCATTTTAGTAGGAAGGTTACGAAGTTAACATTTAATTTGTTGCTTGAATGAAATGTTTTTATCATAGGGAAATATATGGATATATATGTTTTTTCTTAATTAATTTATGGTCATATATGGTTGATGTATGGTAATAATTTAATTACAAGGAAATTATTGAAAGTGTATATGGCTGGAATATTATATCAATATTTGATATATATTGACCATGTATATCCATATATAGATCATATATGGACCATCTGTTTCACTTTCACCATATATGGATTAAGGAAAATAGTGTATGTCCATATCTGGATTCTTTTATTTTCTTACATGACATAGTCAAAACATATATGGACCATATATGGACCATCTGTTTCATTTTTGTCAGGGAAATTTTTGCAAGACATTAATGTATGCTGAACAAAATTATATAATAACTCCCGGATGGGTGTGCACTTGTAATATAATTTATTGACCAATAAAATAGATTAAATTATAAATATAATAATTTCAACTATGATTATCAATAAATTCTACCACACGTGCACACATCCGCGAGTTATTAACAATACATTAAATGTTGTTATATAGCTTTTCTCAGTATATCCGAAGTTTATATTGGCATCGTATGAATTGCAACAAAGTTCTTTTATATTTATAACAATTTTATCCGTTTAAAGCAATTTTAAAATGTTTCATGCGACACTGTTGTGTGCGAGTTTTGCAAGTTAAAATTTTCTTTTGTAATCAGTGTGATTTATAAACTGCCATAATTATATGTTGAAGTTATTCTTGAAATAGCAGTTAATGTTACGTTTTTAGTTTATGGTCTTATATGCCGGTTCTTTTTATTATTGATTTTTTATGCACATACTTTTAGCTAAAAAAAAGTGAATAAAGTGTTCACAGCATAATTTTACCTTGTTACCAAAATTCTCTTGTATTTATATGACTAACTAGTGTTTTTTTTATGTTTCGTTAAAATGTTGAACTTTTTTAGTCATTTTTTGTTTTCGTGCAAAAGTTTTGTACTCTTCAAACTTGTTACTCGCGTGACAAAAAAAAGTTTGCAAAAACATTTTTAAGTAAATAAATTTTTTATATTAATTAATACAATCCATTAGAACTGAAAATGATTAAATAAGAATTAATTGTCTTTCATTAAATTTCAGTTTGAGCTGATTTACTTAAAAAAAAAAAAAATTTGCTTTAGAATTGAAAACAATGGCATAACTTTAGAAACTAGTACATTAAGTACGAGGTTTTTTTTCTTCTTTTTTAAATAATTGATCAATCTTAAACTTGCTTCGTATTATTTGCAAAAGGGAAACGTTTACAGTTCTACATCGAGTTATTTTATACATTACATATATATATATATATATAAAAAGGTGGGGAAGTGATGGATCGATAAATGTATAATGTATTCAAATTTTTTCCTTTAAATTCCAACCGAAAGTTAATCTTTTATTAGCATAATACTATCGAAATTCTAATTTCATTCATTTCCTAACTGAGAGTCAAGTCGTATTTATCAAAACAGATGCCACCTCGTTATCCTTCGACTGTATCGTGCAAGTTTCGTGCTACATTTTAAGCAAGTAATTACTACTTCTCATTTTTACGACACTTGAAATATTCAAAAGCCGCGCGGAAAACTGTTACTGTATCATTACAAAATAATCAATAAGTCTAGCTGATTATTGAATAGAACTTTCAAAACATTTGATTTGCATTTTAATGCTCCAGAAAAAACTTTTCCTAAAATCTATTAATTCCAATTGTCCAGTGTAACAGATCTCGTTAAAAGTCATTGGAAATAATGAAAACATATACATATGTTGACATATATGTAATATATGTGCGATATATATGTTCACATATGAGATATATATGTTCATATATGAGATATATGTTTATATATGCGATATTAATGTTGACATATGATATACATGTTCACATATGCGATATATATGTTTATATATGCGATATATATGTTCACATATACGATATAAATGTTCACATATAAGATTTATATATGTTCGCATATATGTCACGTATATGCCACACATATATTAACGTATATGAGACCAATTAAATACAAATATTTAAGGCCCCTTAAATCAATACACAATATTTATTTTTTCTATAAAATTATCATTAATATTTACTAAATTCATAATCTGTTGTTTACCAGATGGTGTCATTTGTAAAGAAGCGCGTTAAAAAAAAATATATATCCAAATGAAATGTAAAATAATGCTCCGTTACGTAAGAGTCCGCGGGAGATATGTTTGTTCTGGTTGCGAGTGACAAACTGTTCGGGACAGGCGATCGTAAATGGTGTTACAGATGCATTAGACGACTTTATGGCACATCTGGAAAAGCACTTAATTTATGCTTGTTTATAAACGGAAAAATCGTGCGCGCTTCGATGCTCCGAAATGTTTGTTTTTAATGCGCAATCAGTTGCGCAAGCTCTTTGTCACGGCGCGACATTTTTTTTCCTTTTCTTTCTTTTTTTCCTCTTTTTTTTTGTTTTTTTTTTGTCTTTTTCGTTCTTTTCAACGAGTCAGGAGTGTCTGGCCCGATATTACGTATTAACACGGCAACGATGTTAGCTGGCAAAAGAGAATCGTTGCATCCTGCGAGACCTCGTTTTTCTTTGGAAGGTGCGCCTCGAGGCAGGCGCGGTACACCGGTAGAAAAAAAAATGTTTCGCAGCTACTGGCATACGTATATACTTTGAGCCGCGCACATTTTATGGTTGGCAATGAACCACTAGTATGTTGAGTATGGTTGGGATAATAATGCAATATTGACTGGAACTATTTCGTTGACTGAAACATACTACTCGATTAAGTTAAAAAAAATTAAATTTCAATATAAGGAAATTATTGAAATCATACATGGGTAGGATATTATATCAATTATATATGATTCATATATGTTTTAACAATTTCATACAAGGAAATAAAAAAATCATATGGACGTATGTGTTTTTCTACAATCCATATATGGGCATATATGGTTGATATATGGCAATAAATGATTTCCATATAAGGAAAATTATTAAGAGTATATATAGCTAGAATATTATATCAATTATTGCCATATATCGACCATATATGGACATATATGGGTTAAGGAAAGATATATATGTCTATATATGAATGCTTTATTTTTTTATATGAATAATTTAATGGCAAGTAAATGACAGATGGATTTATGTGCAATGTTTTCACCATCCAAACTATGTGACTAACAATTCATGAAAAAAAATTTAAATAAGTTGCCATATATGCGGCATATATACAGACATATGTGTGGCATATATGCCACCTATATAATATTTTTTCATGGGAATATGTATTGGCATAGATAAGGAAGAAAGTGTTATATAATTACATATATATATTTATTTTATAAGTCATCAAATATTGTTGTTTTTCGTATTGTAAAATAAACGAGAAAAATAAAGAAAGATTATCATTTTTATAAAGCTTGACATTCCAATAAAAATTATAATATTGTTTGATAAAAATGATTTAAAAATTTGTTAATTTTTGTTTCTGCATAAAGAATTTATAGTGGTTGCAATTTTTAACAAACTGATAATTCTAATTACATTTTCGTCTCGTCACTACTTTACCATACAGTTTGTTAAATGTTCCTCCAAAATATGAACATTTTATATATCAATCTTCTTTTTTGCGCACTCGACATTGCTCGCGCACCTAATCGAATCTTGTCCCATTCGTAGCGAATTCAAAGCTAGAATATTATATCAATTATTGCCATATATCGACCATATATGGACATATATGGGTTAAGGAAAAACAGATGGACCATATATGTTTCCTTTGTACTAGGTATATGTCGCTAAAATCAACATATATGGTGCATATATGGGCTATATATATATATGACAAGTATGTTACACATGATTTGCACCGCATAAATGTCCCATATATGTGAAATATATGTTATGCCATGTAAAAATCAATATATGTCAAATATGTGCGCAACATATGGGATATATATACACATGCGGCTTATATGGAGCATATATGGGACATATATATGTATATATATATCAGTGTTCGAGTAAAATTGCACCAATTTTAATCACTTCTTATTGGTGGAAAAAATATTGTCCCCACTTCCACAATGTCGTTTTGCCTTCTTTTACGAAACTCCTCACGTTCCTGACGAATGCGTTGTAAATCAATTTTGATTCGTTAAAAAGGCTGATTTAATAACACCGAATCGCCCGGAGTGTATTAACTCCCTTTGTTGGGCGAAATGTAAAAAAAGAATTTCTCTATTAAACTTTGCTCGCAAAATGATTGCCTCCTTTCGTTCGCTTCAATTTTTCAACGTTCGACTCGTTCACTTTCAGACGCACGACTGCCTTCATGAGCGCAAAATTAATTTCAGATTTACATGAATTTCAAGCGCCAGGATCATTTGACCATAAAATGACACGTTTCTTTCCCTTCCCCCCTTTTTTTTTGCCTGCATAAACGTCGATTGGAAAATCAATTTACGATCGAGCGATTCATTTCATGCTAATGCAATTATATGAAAAGTGGCTGACAGTGAAAACTGAGGTTTATTGGCGAAATCCATTATTTCGGACGGATTTTGCGGGATTTTAATTTAGTGCTGGGAAAAAGAAAAGTGTCCTTGCGATTGTGGATTAAGTCGAGGTAAGAAAAAAAAAATTAGGAGGAGAAGGAAAGAAAGACGAAAGCAAATCTGAACTGCAGAATTATCAACGTTCAAACGGTGTCAAAGACCATTAAAATTTATAACCCTGAGAAAATCATTTTTGCAATATGAAACTGCCATTCTTATTATATAAAATGTTTGAGTATTATTCTGTGAATTGATTTAGTTTAGTCGTTATAGGTGTTATTAAATCAATTATGGATTTAGTGGGTTGTAAAGATTTTGAGGGGAAAAAGCATTGGTTGGATTAAATGTTCTATTTTTAGTTTATTAATATAATTAATCATTAAGTATTATCATTTTTGCGAAATTTCAACGAAAATATATATATATATATATATTATCATAGTAAAAATGTAACTTTCATTTGGTTCATATATATTTTAACAATTTCATATATGGACATATGTTTTTTCTAAATTCATATACGGACTATATAGGTCCATGTATATATGTCCCAAAATTGAAACCATATATGTCTAAAATATTATATCAATTATTGCCACATACGCCGTATATGAGTTAAGAAAAAAACATATGACCACACCGAGAAAAATAAATAGCATATTTAGCAATAAATTCTGGAATACTGAACCTATACGTTCTTTGTATGTGTATAACTTATAATTTTTGGGAATTTTTTCTATACACATTGTATAGTATTCTATGTTTATAGAACTGTATGCATTACATATATTTAGTTTTTCCATAAATTATTACAGTTACACCTACAGAGTACATATAGGTTCAATACCCCAGAATTTATTGATAAATATACTATTTCATTTCTCTCAGTGCATATATGAAATTGTTAAAACATATACGTGCCATCTAAATACCCTAAAATATTAAATTTAAGGGTTTAGTAATAAATTTAAAAGGATCAAGTGAGAAAACAAATTTTACTTCTCACTTCAATATAAGTTTCGGAAAACTTAAATAACAAAATAACGAAAGCAAACATCCAGATTCGTTATTAACTTTTAATCTTGGAGTTGCTCCGAATAGATGAAATTCCATAAACAATATTACTTTTCTTATAACGTGTCTTGTGCGATTTATAGATTTCCAATTTAATTTGGAAAATAATTTCAACTAAATTTCGCGCCCCAGGGAAAAATTGTGGGAAAAGTTGTGGGAAAAATTATTGCAAACAATTGTCATCAATCTCAATAATTCAAGTATAGAAAATTTAAAAATTTATTAGTTTATTTCCTAAAATTCAATATGATTTCGATACAGTTATCCAGGCAAAGTGAAATCGATATAATGAATCGATTTGACTTTTAAAGCAACATTTAATGTTCTTTACCTATATTGCTTATACACACAATGGACGTTACAATTAAAACTGTGTTTAATGTCACGAAGGATAGGCATTAATCTGTGCCGTGCGTTTGCGCAAAAAAAAAAAAAAATTGGAATAAGCGTAATCACGCAAACACAAGAGAAAATGCTTGCAAAACGGTGTTCCGAGTGCCATTTAAAACAGCCTCCACTTTTATACGTATTTGGTCGCTCCTTGATTTCTTTCGCTTCCTCGTGCATACTTCCCTACAAATATAGTGTGATGTTTAAACTGAAAAAGATCAAGCACGATCCGTAACGTATTCAATCGAATTAAATCAGTCTTTTTCGTATCGACTGGAAATTTGATTACTCAAATATCATTTAAATTTAAAACGTTTATAAGATGTAATCATGTTTTTAAGGGGAGTTTTATATTGGATAATGAGAGTTTTACATGTTAAGAATTTTGAATGAAATAATCTTTAGATCATTTGACATTTAGACAAATGTTTCTATTTGATGAGAAACATCATATATCAAACTTTTATGTTGGATAAAGAGAGTTTTACATGTTACGAATTTTGGATGAAATGATCTGTGGATAATTTAACATTTAGACAAATGTTTCGTTTTGATGAAATACATCATATTTTAAACTTTTATGTTGGATAATGAGAATTTTGTATGTTATGATCTTTGGATAAAATGACATTTAGACAAATTTTTCTGTTTGATGAGAAACATCACATGCCAAACTTTTATGTTGGATGAAGGGAGTTTTATGTTATGAATTTTGGATGAAATGATCTGTGGATAATTTGACATTTAGACAAATGTCTCTGTTTGATGAAAAACATCATATGGTAAGTTTTTATGTCAGATAAAGGGAGTTTTACAAGTTCCAAATTTTGGATGAGATGACCTATGGATAACGTGACCCTTTGATAATTTTAAGCTTGGATAAATTGCGGATTAGATAAAATGATTTTCTGATATAATAAACATTGCCATGAGATGATTTTTTGATAAATTAAAATCATCATCCCGCGCACCAACGAGAATCGCGACTCGGGGAGCAGAGGGAATGATTTTTTTTCCCCCGTTGAATCGAGGCAGAAGCGTTTCGCGGAGTCTGGAAATTCGTAACACTTATCTCGGGCTGGGAGTTAAAATTGAGTGGTTATTTGTGTCAATATGTGCGGAGCAGGAAAGTAGTGTGCACGCGCGTACGGCGCAGCGAAGTGGTTCTCGCCGAAGAGGCCTTAATAAGGCACGAACAAACGATACGGCGATTCCAGCGCGATGATAATGTTTAGCACGGTGTCTCCCCCCTCCACCCCCGCTCTCTCCCGCCCGGCACTTTGGCCGAAGTACCAGTTCTTAGGGAGCACGGGGTAGCACGATAACGCGCGGTATTAACTGCGCTCAGAAGGAAGGATCTATTTCGCCAAGACGCGGTCGCGCGTAAATTACGCGCCGAGCTCATGTTTGCGCGATAAGCGTGTACGAGCGTGCGCGCGCATCCGCCCGCCCGCACCGTCCAAACTATCCGGCCACCTTCAATTATCTCGTTCAAATACGCGCGCGCTTCTTTGTTTTCATTAGTCGACGAACGATCATTTCTCTTCCTCCTTTACATTTCTCTCTCTCTCTCTCTCTCTCTCTCTCTCTCTCTCTCTATCTCTATCTATCTATCTATCTATCTCTCTTTTTCTTTTTATTTTACTAGAGCGAATTTAAAGTTGCCGTAAATCATCGCTTTTTCAGGCCGCTTTGAAGGTGGCTGGAAGGAGGAAAAATTATTTTATTGCCGTTTAAAATAGTAAAACTGCTCATAAACGGACGTTCCCGTATTGTTCGTTTAGAGATGTTTAATTTCAGATTTGAGATCTCAGTTTTACGGTTTTTCTCGGTTTTGTTTTCCTTTTATTGTTATTGTTTATGGGTTTGGGTGAGTGGAGGGGTGGGGAGAGCTGAGAGAAAAGTAATAAATTGGGCTGATTAAAGGTTTATTAATTTATTTTATGTCTGGTTTAAATGCTTCAGACAAGTCAATGTTTTGTAAAATATTAAAAAAGAATGGGATATTGAAAATGAGTGCTTGTAATTTAATACTAAAAGATTCTAATTAAGCCAATTATTTTAATTTCTTCAATTTAGCCTCTCAATTAATTGCAAACATTGTCTTATTTAAATTTTTTGAATGTTGAAAACATATACTTTTGGGAAACTTATATAACTGGAATATTATATCAATTATTGCCATATATCGACCATGTATGGCCAGAAACAACCATATATAAATTAAGAAAAGAAACATCTATATCCATATATGAAATCATTAAAACATACACGAACCATGTATGTCTCATTTTTACTAAGAAACATCCTGACTTTAAGTTTCAAATCTTCCATTTACATTTCAAACTAGGATACTAAAATTTTGCCAATTGCTCTCTAAAATTTTTCATCCCCCCCCTCAAAATGTGGAACATGCAAACCGTAGAACATTGTAAACCAGCGGCATTAAAAAGTAACATCAAGTCTCATTCCCTACTTTACTGATTGATCTTAAAATTGTATTTCCTTATCGAAGAAGAAGGTTAAAGACCCGCCGAGTTGTTTGCGCCAAAGAAGCAGCGCGAGAGAAAGCCGTCCACTACTAGACGGCGCGTTACACGCAGTGTCGTCCGGCGTTACAACATCCAGCCGCTATCATCTCGTTTTCGTATTAGTTTGACAGTGGGCTTCGGTTGCACTTGCGGTGCCCGGCCGTGCTTATTGAACTTGTTGGGTAGCCCCGACTCATCCGTTGGAATTAGAAAGGGGGGCCCGTCTATTGATTGGAAGAGAATGTCGGGTATGATTGGCTAGGATTTCGTGCCGCGGCTCGTTTTGGTCTGGTTATGACTAAGCCCTTTTAAGGAAGCAGCTCTACGCCAGGCGAGAGAACAAATTCTTCCTCGATGGCGAAGACGACGCTGATCACGTCTTCTCCTGTTATTTTTATCCTTACGCGCGCAATCCCGTTTAATTTTGCTTGATCAAAACCATGGTACCGTTGGTTGATTGGATGGATAAGCTGGTGAATTGGAAATAGAGTTTGAAGAAGAAATGTTTTTATGTTTTAGAGTCATCATGGAAGAGAAATTTATTCCTATTTCGGAGCACTCAAAAAGGTCTAATTTATGACCAGAGTCAGTTTGATGCTTCGATGATATTTTATATTATTTCCGCACTAGTGCATTGCTAGTTTGATATCAAACTACCTGGTAGGAAATGTTCTACAGGTCCCAGTAGTGGTATAGTACTGTTACCAGAGTTACCAGTACTGGTAAATTTGTTTTACCCTACCAGGTACCCTATAACTGAAGGTACCAGTTGTATAGCTATACCCTACAAGTAATCATCCAACCTTGGTCTTGCATTGAACAATTTTCTTAAATCACCAGTACTGCTTCAAGTCTGGATCAACTATGGCGTTGATATTTTGCCTGGCATGTCTTCCATCTGGTTATCTTTTGTTTTTGTTGATAACCAAGCTCAAACCAGTACCAGCCCTATCTATTTACCAAAGTCTGGCTAATAGTACTGGACCAGAATCAGCCCTGTAGGTTGACTCTGGCAATTTCCCATAGGGTTTTCAAATGAGTATGGAATTAGTACTTAAAGAGGACTAAATTTTAGTCCAGCTTAGAAGTGATTCTGCTGACTTTGCACTGCTAGATTGATGGATGTCCTATCTTTGCAAATGTCAAAGTGTGACAAAGACCAATATTTTTCCAGGCATTAGTATAGAATACTATTCCTTGATCACAACAGTTTTTTCTAATATTTTTCCAAAAATACTATCTCATATTATAAGGAATACCATAAATGCATGTGGGAAAGATAAAAATTGAATTTGAAGAATTTGAAGTTAAACTGTTGGGATAATGTAGTCCATTGAAGGGGATTTTTAACTGATTAGAAAGTGTTCTAGCGACGTCAGGCCAGGTTCACGACTGATAAAAAAAGTAATTGAATTAAGAACGCTTATCATTCGCTTCGACTTGTTGTCAGTTATATCATTCAAGATTTCAAAAATCCGTCATATCTGTTCGGCTAAATTTATCAAGCAATAAAGCATGTTCAAACAAGTTTCACGGTGCTGTAAACAATTTCGCGAAACGATGATGAAACGTGATGGAACAGTGGATGAGAAGATGACAGCTATTTCGCTCTCCGGCTGCGTTTTTCCGTTTTATTAAATATTTTGAATCAAAATGGCAATAAAACGCGAAATAGTGCTATTTTAATATAGGTCATCGTGATATCTTTCTGGAATTCTAAAAGTGATTCTAAAAAAGGTAGATAAAAAAGTCACGATTTTTCGCGTAATAGTCATGAACGAAAGAAATGGATAAAGACCTTTTTTATATATAAGTATTATTGATATGAATAATTAATTTATTTATTAAATATACCGCCAAGCTGGTAAAATTACAAATATATTCCACATTTCAATTGTGCAAAAATTAATCTGTAATAACAGTCAGTTAAGGAAATTTATTCACAGATGTACGCGAAACGTAATTTAAATTTACAATGCAATTTTTTCATCGCAATTTTCTCGTACTACAGCTTGAATATTTTTCTGTCAAATTACACAAATTACGGGTACATGGTTACTAAATGCAACTTCTTGCCGCGTGAACAATTACGCAGAAATTTATTGGCACTGCAGCTAGAAAAAGTATAAAAAAAATACATATACATACACACACACACATTTACATTTCGAGGAAATACTAAGCGCATCGATATTCTATAGCGCAAAACTATTCATTTTGCCACTTACATAAATATCAAGTTACGCAGTGGTTGCGAGAAAATATTAGTCTGCGACAGGTAATCGATTTGTTATCGGGGCTAAATGATAGGGACAGTAATGTACAGTGGCGAATGGATTATCCGTCAGACTTTCCTGGTCGTCTTTAGTCGTCTCTGGTTGAGCCACGCTTTACCGTTCGATTAGTTATCGCGATAATTTAAAGAGTCCCAATTTATGTATCAAGGTCTATAGACGATGAATTTTGTACCTTCAATTATACCGAGTTACGTTTACTCGCAGCAAATTGGTCATAGCAAATTGTGCGTTTGGAAAATATCAGTTTAATGCGTAAAAATACTAGTTTCGCAGAGAGTAATTTTTTTGTCATCAGTACTGGCCAGAGTTTTGGTTGGGCAACACAGTAGAAAATGATCTGCGAGTCCAGTATTGTTACCAGAGTTAGTAATACTGGTATAGTACTGCTACCAGAGTTATCTGTACTGGTATAGTTCTGCTACCAGAGTTATCAGTGCTGGTATAGTACTGCTACCAAAGTTATTAATACTGGTACAGTACTGCTACCAGAGAGTTACCAATACTAGTATAGTACTGCTACCAGAGTTATTAATACTGGTACAGTATTGTTACCAGACTTAGCAGTACTGGTAAATTTCCTATAGGTGACCAATGCTGGTTCTAGTCCATATTACCAGAGTTTGACCAAGGGTACCATACCAGAATTGGTAATCATCATCTTCGCGGACGTTAAAACAATTAAGATCGCCTGGCGGTAACTAAGACGAGGAAAGTTTTGCTATGAAAAATGATCGGAGTTAATGGAACGGTGGACGCGCGCGTCAAGGAAGCGAGCACTTTCTAGATTGGGGTGAAGTTGCGCGCTCGGAAGCGTGATAATATCGCGCCGCGTTCATTGAATTATAAGCATATCAACGTCATCGTTCGACAGATCGTAATTCATTGGTGGATCATTCTTAGCTTGCGCGCTCGCACTTAGCGACGTTTCTGCCAACCTGCGATTCCGCATTATTGTTTCCAGTTTGAAAAGGGAAATCTTATTGTCCGGACGTTTAATACCAGGAAGAAATAACGCCGAGCGAAACAATTGTAAACGTGCGTTACGAGAGTGGAAGGGGGGAGGGGAGGGAAAAAAAAGAGGCCGCATTGAGAGGTCTTTTTGTCGGCGCGCGATTAAAATGTTTCTCCCACGTATATTGGTTCTGGATGTTCAACCATTTCAGCCGGAATGTTGCGGAATCGATTCGCTCTCCGGTCGCTTAGGCGAGTCATTAATAAAAGGTACGAAAGTGGCCTTGTTTTCTGATTGTGTTGTGTGACCAGTTTAAAGTGGATATAAGAGTCACATTTATGGCGATGTTTATGCTATGTATATGTTTTAAACCTTAAAGCCCTCGGTTATACAATAAAATTCACAGCTGCCTTTTTTATGGTTTTTTTTTTCAAATTGTACTGGAACAGGATTGGTAACTCTGGTAATAGTAGAGTACTAGTATTGGTAACTTCGGCAACAGTATTGTGCCAAAATGGCCTTGTAAAAATGAAACATGTATGGTCCATATATGAATCCATATATTATTTAACATTTTCATATAAGGAAATAAAAAATTCATATACAGACGTACATATATATATATATATATATATATATATATATATATAAAGACTGCAGGTGGTGTATTTGAGTACCCACCACTTTTTGTATGTCAAGGTACGTCCCTGAAATCAAATTGAATTAAAATATTTTTAAAATTTAGGTGGGAAA
>JABFPN010003201.1:0-19002 GCA_022817305.1 Leptoteleia sp. ZL-2020
CGTTAAATAATCTCCCAAATTGAGAAAATGTGCTAAAACTAAGTATATTAATTAATTCTTATATATTTTAATAAAAACAAAGAACGCCCTAATCTAGTAATTAACGCTTACGGCATCGCGTTAACTTGAAAAATAAAATAGAACTGAAGAATGAAACGTTTGTAAAATTGAATATATATAAAAAATAATGATTACAAACACCCGGAAGGTCAAGTTAACGAAACAAAAACAATAATCTTTGTTTACATCCTAAGGACATAAGAATGGTTGCAAATACAAAATAAAAACAAAGTTTATTTATATTTTCTATCTTAAAAACGTTTCGTTTTTCAGTGCCATAAAAATAAAACATAATAATTAATGAATATTATTAAAGCATTATTACAATAATAATAATAATAATTAGTATTATTAAAATATTAAATCTTTTAATAGAACCAATCTTAATTAAAAAACTATAGATTTGGAGGCCAAAACAAAAAGAGAAGATTTCCGAAAAATTGCAAATCTACAGTTAAAAAGTTAAAACTGCAGGGTTGGCTACACAGCTAACTTTTGTTTCGTTCTGTTTGTTTTCATCGAGTTTTGTTTATAAGTTTTTTAGGAATGTTTTTGTTGACACAGAAGCAAATTGTCTACTTAATATATTTTTGAACAGAATGTGTATTGAAATTGATTATGTTAATATGTATATTATAACATTAAGGGTTTTTGAAGGACAGTGCATATTATGTATTATTAATGTTTTTAATCCGTGGATTTCAAAATAATGTAAGATTTATATTAGTTATTACAATGTAATGAAGAACACGTTTCTATCACTTTTTTCTATTGAATAGGAACAAAGTTAATCTATTTTGTACTATTCATTAGTAAAATATTAACTTAAAGGTATTTTTGTTTGTGTATAAGTTACACATTTTCAAATATATAAGGCTTTATTCTTGTGATAATTATTTATTAATTTTAATGTTATTATTATGTATCAGATTATTTTGATGATTTTAATATACATTCGTTATATAATAGTAAAACTATGTTTACAGCAAAATTTCCGATAGAAATTCTTTGAAAATTTTAAAAGTTCTAATTTGTCAGACCTGTTCAGTTCAAAGTAATTCGGGTTCTTTTTCACAAGGGATGGGCTGTTGCGGTAAAAAGTTCAAGTCAGGTAATTCAGAACTTAACATTATGACAAAGCATCATTTCTATAGTTGTTTATTAGGTTGAAGTGGCATGTAAAACAAAAAATATATAAACCAAATATCCTTTTTTTGTAATGCAGATTACATATACTATATCAAGATGGATTTTAAGGTAATATACTAAAATATTCATTAAATTAATATAATTTTTTGGACATAAATGATATAAAGACCATAAATTTATTTTATTTCCAACAGATCCAAAAAAAATTTGAATGGTTATGACATGTGGGGCCCTTTTATATACAATATGATTAATATGATGTCTTAAATTCCTATATTCTAATTTGTTAAAAATGTGAAGGAATGGTTCTAACTAAATAAAAGTTGAATGAAAATACTAATCGGAAATATAAACTTGGCAAACATCTGACAAAATATAACTGAGTCTGCATCTTACTAGACCTTTTCTCGACTGCATTTTATACTTAGGTATACAATAAACTTTTTGAGATTATAATCAATTATTTCTAATGGTTGAGGGTTCATACACTCAAAAAAATATTACATCTAATAGAAAGTTTTTTTTCACTAATTCTATTAAATGCATTCTTAATCTGGAGGTACAGAAAGATTTCTATTCATTGTTATTTGTTTCTACCTGACAGAAGATTTATATTTGATTTAAAAGTTTCTTTATATTCTCTTTTGTCAAAAGATAATCTGATTTTCCACCTGTTACAGTCAGATTCTAATTGTTATAATCAGCTGCTTTTTCTTACTTTTCAATGATTTATGTTTTTTAATTCAGAATATTAAGTATGTGCCTTTGTATTATTTTTAATAAGTAAAATTTATGGATGTAATATTTTCATGTTTTTAATGTATTCAATTTTTTATATGTAAAAGAACTATAAATTCAATTTTAACTCATATGCAATGTAAATTTAATATAATCACAAAAGAATTTGTGTTTTTTTTAATTTGATAAATTTTGTTTATACAATTTAATTTACTATTTTTGGTAAAGTAGATAATGTTTTAGATTTACCTGAACAGGATTTTATATCGGTTGCAGGTAGTATACCGTGGACTGATAAACCAAAACTCTTGGCTGTTGGTCACAAAGCTTACTTCTTTATTAGCTCATGTTTTAATTCTTTTGTGAAGTTTGCAATAATTAAAATCAATGATATACACATTCCTCAAATTTCAGACTCTTTAAAACTTTTTACTAAATAATTCATATTCATAGTGAGTAAACTTTTAAAATTAATATGACAATTAAAGCCAATGCACTTAATCTATGAACTTTTATACGATATGATGAACAATACTATTTTACACTGATATTTGGAATGATGTAACGTTACTGTGATTATCAAAAATTTAATGTGAATTTATGTAAAAAAGTTCTTAAAATTATAAATATAAAAGTGATGTTTCTTTGTGCAAAATTAGTCATATCGAAGTTACTTAAACATATATATGCAGTTAAAAAAATGTATGCACTTTACTTTCTAAAAATTTTTGATTAAACAACCTTGCCTTTATATTTTTTTATTTTTATTACTATATATAAGTGAAGGAAATTTTTATTGTGATTCTGTTAACGGAATTCGATTTATGTTCTTAATTATTTAAATTCAAGCTTACAATCAAAACAATTTATTTTTTATTTTATTTATTAAATGAGTAAAGTATCGATAATATAAAAAGAGAATAATTGATAATTAAGATGTAATAAAATTATAGATATATTATTGATAAAAACTAACCCTTGTGATATTATTGAATTCATACATATCAGTAAAACCGGTAACGTGTTTCATTTTAAATATCAAATTACTGAATCTTATTTACGTAGAATTTATACTTTATCTGGACTAAAACTTGGTGTAAATATTTTTAAATTGAGATAAAGTTGATGAAAAACTTATTACACGTTTAGTAAAATTATATTTATCTGATTGTAAAATATTTTATTTAACTTAAAAATGTTATGTTATTTATGGTTACTAAATTTAAATGTAAAATTAAATTGACAATTGTTACATGAAAAAAATGTTTTTCTAATTGTTTAATGTACTAAAAATAATAGTTATTTTTAGGTATTTGCTATTGACATTATTTATCAGATTTTCGCTAGTTTGTTATTAATTAATTAAGTAATTAATTATATCATTATTAAATAAAAATAAATTTTAGTTTTATAGTGTTCATATGAAAGTTATTTAATAGGTCTGAGATGTAAATCTCACTATCTCACAATTAATATCTGATTAATGTATGATCACATATATAGATAGCCTAGAAACATACTATATAACGTACTTTTTAAGTTATATATATATATATATATATAATAATAATAATAATAATAATAATAATAATTTTTTATATGAAATGTTATATACATGTACTATTCATAATTTGCCATTAATTAGGATATTATTATGTTCAATAAATAATACATATTGATTATAAATAAATTGTTATAAGAAAATAAAAAAGAGTTTATCACCACAAATTTTTGAAGATAATTTGCTTTTTAACGTATATTATACATTAAAATTTTTTTTACAAGCGCATTCGGTGCTTTAATGAAAAATTAATCATGTCACCTCAAATTGACAAGAAATACCTCAATACTTATTAGAAGGATAAAAAATGTACAATGTAAAAAAGAATACGTAATAATCCTTTATGAAAATATTTGCGATGGTAAAAATAAAATAAATTAGTCTAGATATCTTTCCAATATTAGAGGGTATAGTAATTTGTAATATTACTCTATTTTTCAGTGTATAGGTCAAATATGATATAAAGAAGCTTAGCAATATAATTGTATGGCATCAACCGTACGAACGTCACATGATTTGTTCATATTAATCACCGGCTTCTATCTCTTCACCTTTCGGACTATATCAATGCCATATCACTAAACGTGAAAGACAGTTCGAATCTAGTCAGTGGTACGCTATGTCAGTGCAATGTCTCCTTACTTTGGTTTCAAAGTAAACAAAATTTGATGAACTGATCAAGTTGATTGAGAAGAAATTCCATTTTAAAAATAAGTTGAAATGGCTCCATCAGAAATTACAGTGCAAACGAACAATTCAAGTGCTGAAGTCAATAGTCAAGCCAGTGTTCAGGTCAATGGTCAAGCCAATGGTCAATCTGATGGTCAGATCAGTAATCAAGCTAATGGGCAAGCTAATGGTCATGCTCAAAATCAACAAGGACAAGATACCACTGTAGTAAAATTGGAAAGAAGAGTTGGACTCTTGGATGCAATTTCGATGAATGTGGGCCTAATTATTGGGTCCGGGATTTTTATTTCAACCAAAGGTGTTTTAAGGCACAGTAAAAGTTATGGCGAAGCACTAATTATATGGGGCTTATCAGGATTAATGTCCTTAATTGGAGCATTATGTTACGCCGAACTAGGTAACAAAATGATCAAATAATTGACAATATTTACTATGTTATGACATTGACGAGATCAATTCGTACACCTTATCAGTCAACTAGCGAATGAAGTCTAAGAATAAATCAATGCAAATATCATATCATAATACAGTAAAAATTCGTTAGTTCCTTCATTAGCCATTATGTACAGTTTTGAATTCGAAACAAATTTATAATTCGGGATCAGATTGTACAGATATCGATAGCATCTGACACAATAATTTGGAACTGATAAAGAGACACGCTTATCCAAGAATGGAGAGTCAATTGCGTTTTTGGATTGTTTCAGAAGAATATCAAAGCATAAAGTTGTCTTTTGGAGAGAAATGGTTAACTATTAGTCGATCTAAATATCAAAAATTTCATAAATTTTTGCGGATATCTTTTAATTGCATTAATCAAGAGTTCGTCGTTAATTGACCAAACAATATTTACATATTCGTAGTTCCCATTTAATCAATCAAGGTGAAGGATGGGATACGGAATATATCAATGGTTTTCTTCCAAGTCTGAAGAGAAAGCCCATAAATGTTTAAATATCAATACTTCAATATAGGTCTTACATAATAATTGTCTATCAAAAATCAAACCAAGATCGTTTTTCATTTAATTGATACAAATTGAAAATTAAAATTACGTACTTCGTACTTCTAATGCAGACTATTTGATCTAAAAAAGATAACTTTACATTTAATGGGATTAAAAATTAATTAATGTGAAAATTCTTCTAAATTTCTTTGTAATAAATTATATAATTATCTTCATTGTTTACTGGTAAAAATAATTTTGTACCACCTGCGTTTAAAACAGGATTAAAGTTAAAGTAAAACAATATTTTAATATTTAATAGTAATATAATTTAATTTAGACAATTTTTCAATTTAGATTTTAATTTTTATTTCATGTATTTCGTAAGATTCATCAACTGAACATTTCAGCGTTTTCAAATTATTTAATGATATGCATCTAATTGCATAATATTTAATTTCTTCGGAAACATTTCATTTGCATGAAATTTGTAATATTTTAATCGCCAAAGAATACCTTTCATAGTTTAACAACTTTGTTTACTTAAAGTATTACGATTTGATAAATGAGATCATTCTTTTGATTGTTAATTTAAATATTTGAACTTTAAAATTAATCGAAATTAACTTTAACGAATATACTATTACTTAACATTTTGTATAATCTCGTCGATTATATCAAAAAGATTGATAATTTAATTTGTTTTTCTTCATTTATTTCAATAATTACATAGCTTTCTGAGATATAGTATCTTGGTATTATATTTAAATTGAAAAACAGGTCGTTTAAAGGACTAGTTTTGTTTGTTTAATTCTTATAATTAGATCATAATTATAGAGCTTAAAGTTTCTAATTCAGCATGTATTATATGAATTTTTTCAGAGATTTGTTTAAGAGCATAATTTTTAGATTTTAATTTTAAAAATATGAAATTTTTAAATAATTAATTTTGGAAAGGTGTGATTAGTTCTCAAATGTGAATTTGTTAAATAAATACACTGAAAAAATTTTGGTACGTTAGACGCAACAAGTAATGCATCAGTTATACCAAATGCCGAGACATACGGCTTACTACATTTCGTACGTCTGATGCCCCAAAAACTAGGCAACAGCCGTACCAATTCAGCGCATGCGTCGCACTAATGCATAGTATGTCTGCTCCCCGTGTTTTAAGACAACAGCTGTATTATATAGGTTACGGGTTGTCCAAATTTTGGTACAGTAGTTGTACGAAATATGAAAGAAAACAGTCGTCTGTTATTTTAGTACAGCTGCTGCCCCAAAATTGGGATGTCTGTCGTACCATAACCTCAGTATGTCAGACGTACCAAAGGAAACGCGTCTAACGCACCAAAATTTTTTCAGTGTATATATAGAGCTTATAATAAAAATCACTTTCAAAAGCTTCTTACTCCAACTATAATGTAAAAGATTTATTACACTTAAAGTATATGTTGTAGTAAGCGAAGTTTACAAAACTTATCTAATCTTCCAATCATTCTTAAGATTTAACTCCTCATATAATATTTGCTTGAAATATTTAAAACATTTTATTGAGTATCAATATATATAAAATTTAATCTACTTCAGTAAATGCATGATAAATTATGGTATATTATCGTAAAAATATTATAAATTAAAAATGCAACTAGAGTGAATATTTGAAAATGCAAAATTAATTAAAATAAATAAATAAGAATAAAGTAGATTAAAAAATTTACATTTAAAAATAATATTCCTTTATTTGTACAGTTAGCTCAACATCTAATTCATTTCAGGTACCATGATACCAAAATCTGGGGGTGATTATACATACATTAATGAAATTTATGGACCCTTACCAGCATTTCTCTACTTGTGGATGGCTTTGTTTATTTTAATGCCTACCGGGAATGCCATTACAGCTCTTACATTCTCGCAATATATATTGCAAGCAATTTGGGAAGATTGTGAGACTCCAAACTCTGCAGTCAGGTTACTCGCTGCAGTAGTCATATGTAAGTATATATTAATAATTTTCCAATCTAGTACCTAATGAGCTATAGAATATACGAAATAAATTGTGTGCAAGTAAATAAGGATATAGGAAATTGATAACAATCATATATTTACACTGATAAAAAAGTGCAGTAAAATTCCAGTATTAATTGCTATAAAATAGATGCCGACGATTACTATTGGAATTTTACATTTTATTGGGACAACACAGTTCTATGTGGTAATTCCTTCAAGAAATTTTTTTTGGGTTTTTCATGTGAACTTTTTGAATGGCGAAGAATACATGGTTATGGTATTGTAATGAAAATTTCATTGCCAAATATTTTTTCAGGTTTTCTGACTGCTGTAAATTGTTGGAATGTCAATGTCGCTACCAAAGTTCAAAGCTTGTTTGCCGGAACTAAAATAATTGCTTTAGTTATAGTAATAATCTCTGGTATTTATTGGCTGTCCATAGGACACACTGAACATTTTCAAAATCCATTTGCATTCAGTAATTTAGAACCTGGTGATATTGCTTTGTCGATGTTCAATGGTATGTTTTCATATTCAGGATATAATTTTCTAACGTTTATAACCGAAGAAATGAAGCAGCCAAATAAGTAAGAATAATTTTGATTTTTAAAACAGTTTATTAAAATTGACTAATATACACTGGGAAAAATAAAACATCAAAGATTACTGTATTTTCTGGTATTCCTGGATTCTAAGTTTAGTGTAAAGAACATTATCAGAGCGGCTAGTATTTGATGGCCCCTTATTAAGTATTAATCATTAAAATTGTATCCCTTTGTAACTTATTAGCTATTGTAGTTATTACTGTCATACAATACAGCAAAGATTCATAAATGAGCATATAAATCCAAATGTACTACATTATTTTTCTCTGCGTATAATTTGTGTATGAACCAATAATTATAAATGTATATAACGATGTTTTTGAGTAAACATTTTGTTGTTAAATGGTATGCTTGAGGATATATTAGACTTTTTAGCATCAGAAGGTTCCAAAAGCCTTTTTTGTTGTATTTTTGCTAGATTCAGCGAAGAATCTATTAATTCTTATAAAGCACACAAATATTATATAGGACTTTAAATTTGATTACTTTTGATGTGAATATTGTTCAATATTTTGCAAAATTGATTCTCTGTTATGCCAGTACTATTCAATTTCAGAACCTTACCACGAGCTATATACATATCTATGCCTATTGTAACAATGATCTATGTTTTGACAAATGTGGCGTATTTTGTTGTTTTAACATCAGATGAAATATTGCGTTCCAATGCCGTTGCTGTTGTAAGTTTTATTAACGAAAAATAATATCGAAACACGAATCATAATCTTTTAAAAATTAACAGATAAACTTATTCTTGGTTAAAAACTTGAATTCTAGATTAAATGTTGCGTACCCTACGGGAACGTTGCTTTTAATATTTTTTTAATGTAAAAAATGTAACAAAATTGCATTAAAGTGTAAATATTAAAATAAATACTTTATATATAGTTTTAATTAACATTATTTCAACATTTTACCAAAATATTAAGGTGAAATGTCTCGTTGGCCGAACGACGAAACTCGTTGGCCAACTCAACCTCTATATATTTAAAGATATATATTATTTTTGAGGTTATGCTCATGTTGAGTTGGCCAACAAGTGACATTTCACCTTAATATTAATTTTATTATTTTGCAGACATTTGGAAATAAAATGTTAGGGACATTTTCCTGGATTATGCCTGTGTCGGTAGCAATATCAACCTTCGGATCATTAAACGGTGCTATTTTCACTTCTGCACGATTATTTTTTGTTGGTGCTAGAGATGGAAATTTACCTGGAGCTATTTCTTTGATTAATGTAAAAACTTTGACACCAATGCCTAGTATAATATTTACAGTAAGTTTAATTATTTAAATATTCTTTAAATAATTTGTTTCTCTAATAAGTACTCATGTATGTATTATATTTTATATTGTACGTCAATCAATGATGTTGGAATCTAATCATTTTTTGTTGTTTCAACTTTTATTTGCAGTGCATTCTTTCATTAATTCTGCTCGTAGTGAATGACATTTATTCATTAATTAATTATACAACATTTTCTGAAGCAGTGTTTACAACAGTATCAGTTAGTGGTGTACTTTGGCTAAGATACAAAAAACCCGACGCTAAAAGGCCAATTAAGGTATAAATTATTTTACAGTGAAATGTTACTCATTCTTGAAGTTCATATGCATATGCCGAATTTTACATTTTTCACAACCTTCTCACTCAAACTGCCCATTTAATATGCATTCTTTTTGGTCTTATCGGCATATGTAAACCTTACTTTGAACCTAAGGTAAAGTACACATGGTGAGGATACAAACTCGATCGGATAAGTGGTTCAAAAGTTTTAAGAATATTTACAAACTTACATTGAATTTTTATATGTTAATTCGTGTGATTTGAGAAAAATTTCTCAATTGCTTATAAAAGGGTAACAAAACAGAACTGGTATGTAAGATTCCGGTAACTGTTAAAACTTAACAAGCTGATTAACAGGTATGCAGTTGAAATCTATCATAGAAGCGATTTTTGCGGGACTTTAATGTAAACAAATAATTAATTTCAGATCAGTATAATTTTGCCAATACTTTCCTTCCTTACTTGCATATTTTTATGCATTACTCCATTAACTGTATCTGCGTGGGAAGTCGCAATTGCAGCTGTAATTATTTTAGCAGGAATTCCTGTATACTATTTGTGTATTGCTTGGGAAAAGAAACCTAAATTTCTGTCTAAAGTGTCAGGTATGATATGCTTTAAGCAAATATTGTTCCTTAACTGATAATAAAATAACTCTTCATATTTTCATAAAATTATTAATTGTTTTCAGAATCTATTTATGTATTTAGTTCGAGACTCCTTATGTGTGTGCCAGAAGATAAAGAAGACTGAGAGGAGTTTTAATTTTCATTAGTCATTTAAGATAAATCGATGAGGATTACTTTTTTTGTCAATATCTTGGAAACAATTTACTTTATACTTCGTTAAAATTTATATATCGAATGTAAAATATGTTACATTTTGTTCAATCTTATAATTAGATTTTTTATTACTTTTACTTGGCTTGCATATATGAACAAATTTTTATTTATTTATTTATGTATATATTTATTTATTTATTTGTGTACTTAACGTATATACATAATTTTCAATATGTGCAATAAATTTATATACAATTCACTTGTTCTATTTATTCATTTTATACATTTATGTACAGTATAGAAAAAAATATAAGAAAGATATAATATATAATAAAGAATGGACTATTCTATTTTATTTTAAATGTCTTTTTTATTCTGTTGAGAATCCAAATGCAAATATATTTTAAGCTATTTAAAACATTTAAATTTGTATTAAGACTTCTTCAAGAGTGCTAGGCTTTTTAAAAAATTTTTAAGTGATTTTAAGTGATTTGTAATTATTTTAAGGCTTTTTAAGATGCCTAATATGTTTCTTTAATTCAATTTTTTATAACACAATTTTATAATAATTTATAAATGTTGATATGAAATTAATATTT
This sequence comes from Leptoteleia sp. ZL-2020, assembly GCA_022817305.1. Taxonomy (NCBI): domain Eukaryota; kingdom Metazoa; phylum Arthropoda; class Insecta; order Hymenoptera; family Scelionidae; genus Leptoteleia; species Leptoteleia sp. ZL-2020. The sequence goes on from JABFPN010003201.1 coordinate 10,714, forward strand.
ATATAAGAATCGTGTATAATAAAATTAACTGCATAATCGAATGATATTTAATTATAATGAAAATTTTATTTTATATACTAATATTTATTTATATAAATAATGAATAATATTTGATAACTAATATGTTTACAAATTTAAAAAATATTTGATGTAGTTTTGTATTTAATGTATGTGAATGTACGCTTTATGGCGCCATTTTATGCTGACGCGAAATCACGTGTGCATAACCGCCGGCCGCTGCCTTAGATAAATTTTAGATACTTTTTAAGTATCTAAGATAATGCTTAGATACCTTCTACTAACACGTACGCTTCGTAATCGTCTTTTACAATTTTTATTTTTTAGCAATATACAATTTGTTACACGGGTGCATGTATGCGCATAATGTTCAAATATTCTTTTTTATTATAATCCGCAGATTATCTTTACATCGTCAATGCTTCTAAATTTGTTGTACGCGAAAATAGTATCGGGTAGTATTGTTGTGCACGAAAGTCATTCTTGATATCATTGGGGCCTTATTCTTAAATCAACGTGATTAAATCACATTAATTTTTAACGTAAATATACTATTGGTATGATACTCGATTATATGTACTATTGATATGAAACTCGATTATATATAGCAATGTAAAATTTATGATCACGTTAAAAATTAACGTGATTTGAGAACAAGCCCCTTGGTATGTGTATACAATTTAAGGAAACTTTAATTTAATTGTTAATATCTAATTGTTCATATAAATAATACTATTTACAACATACTAAAAAGTATTTTAAAATAATTGAAAAACCATATTTAAACATATTTTTCATACTTAGTTTACTAATTTCATAATATTAAATTGAAAATTAATAATTTTTATATAAGCATGATATTATGCGCGCGCATGTTAGACTCGTACGGCTATTTTAGAATGTTCTAGAAAGTTCGGTGGCGGAAGTCGCAATGCTGTACGTGCTTCCCGCCTGCCTGCAGTTTTAGTTGCGCGCGTACGGTATTAATTTGCGTGTAAAATTTTGCAAGTCTTGAAACATTACTGGGATGTGGAATCGCAGATCGTTGTACAGTTTTAAAAGTAGTCAAGAACGGTAGATTAACGCGTACGTATCGCGGAAATATATGCGTTAAAACTTATTTAACTTTTATAGGCAATGTGTGCCGCCGAACGGCACACGTTCGCGTTCCCGCCAACGGGTTGGCGTTACGCCGCCATTTTCTCTCGGTTCGTTATGCGGAATATTCGTTAATATTATCCGTTCGTGGTGTTGCGTACAAAAAGAAACTTGGGTTTGGTGTTACCGTGTTTTTCGCGCGCGAAGCCGTGTTCTTTGAAGACCTAACCTCATTTTTTACCGTTGCTTTTTTCGAACAGTGGTAAGCGTTGCAAAATGTGTGGGACGTATTTTTTTTCATCACTTATTACGTAATTGAATCGTAATATGTGATATTTTCGTAATATTTCATTATTGTATTACAAAATTAAACAATAAATCGTAATATCGAATAAAACTGACCATATTTTTTCAGTTATAGACCTGACTTTTAGCAGGTTCTTTTTTTTTATTTTGTTACTTTCTTCTAATTGTTATATTTGTTTTTTTCACATCAGACTCATGCAGCCGCAGTATTTGACCTATATCCAGCTTGTTTATTTATCCATTCTTTGCTTCTTGTATGCATCATGGGTGGTAAGTGCTTAAACAATTATAATTTATTTTTGTCAAATTTATTTTTGTAGGAATCACAAAGCATCTGGATTGCAATATGCCTGTTTGGCTAATAATTAAAATTGCACAAATACCATAGTTTGTGTTAAAATTATTAAAGAAAAGTGCTGAAGTATTACACATTTTAATGCATTGTACGTTGGCACTTAATTTTGTGTGGGTTTTGCATATGCCTAAAAAGTATTCTTATTAAATATACATTATTTGATATAGGCTTATTGAATTGTTTAATAAGTTTTCGTTTAAATAACCTTAAATTTATAATCCATTTTTTAATAAATCTTTATTTTAACAATAAATTCGAATTTTTTAGATAATGATTCTCCATTATTTTTATAATTTATTATAAAATTATTAGTTGACAAATTTTAATAATAAAAAATATTATATTCATAATCAATGTAATAATGTGTAATAATAATAATAATACAAAAAAAGAAATCAACTGAATGAAGATTCTTTAAAATTGCAACAAAGAAGTTATTTTTTAAAAGAAAGAATATTATTTTTTACAGAATATTCTCTGTAACCTTTACTTTTTATCATTTCTGAATTATGAAAAGTGGGATTTTGCTCATCAGTTACTATTAATGTTTATATTCAAATTAATAACGAATTTAGTGATTCTTTTATTCATGAAATTAATCATTTTATGAATATTTAATTACAGTATTATTTTCAAATAGGAAGTAATCAAATATTTTTATTAAAATCACAAAAAATTAAGCAAGTTTTGAACGCTTAGTGAAATTATTTGATGCTATTTATTAATTTACAATAACGTACGGATACTTATGCATTTATTGTATTCCCTATACTGTGATATAGTTTTTTGGAAAAATATTAGTAAAATATGTGACCAAGGAATAGAAATTGTTATAATAATTTTATTTATCTTAGTTTTTACTTTTAAAATTTTAACTTTAACTTTATTCTTTTCAACTTTTTATACAAATACTTTTAACTTTTTAGTTTTACTTTATCGACAATTTAAGCATAAATTAGTGGTAAATCATGTGACTTAATAGCAATATAATTTTATATTTACATTACAGTCCCCCATTTTCGAGGCCGAATCTCTCAGTTTCGTCGGGATACAATTGCGCAAATCTTTAGCGCATGCATATTTTGATTGACTATTTCTATTGGGTTGTTTCATTCTAAACCTATATTAAACAAACGGACCAATTCCGACGAAAGTGAGGGAGAAAATCCGACGAAAAAGTAAATGAGGGATTGTAGTATATTTTCTTCTTTATTTAAATGTATTTTATAACTTGTCCCACATCACACTCTAAGGATTATATAAATGCGCACATGTCCCTGAATTATTATCAAGTAAAATAGATATATAAATTTCTCCAAGTGTGGATTAAATTAATGTTCCAAATAAGGGACAAAATGGTTGAAATAACGTAAACGAGAGTCAGAACATTCTTGTCAGGGTGTTTTTATTTTGGAATTCGCATCCGTTGAAATATAATATCCCGCAAAAGACAATATAACAAATGTTAGATTAGAGTGTAGGTAGGTAATCAGATAAGTCGAAAGGAGAAACACAAACGCCGAGGCTCAATAAAACGTCCCAATAAAGGCGACGGCGTTTAAAGCCGCGAGGCGCCGATTAACGCCGAAATGATGCCACACCACGCGCAACTTTGTGTGTCCCTTTTATCGCTTAACATCATTCCTCTGAGCTGTAATCGCCGTCGCCTCCCCGTTCGTCGTTTATTCTTTGTTTTCTTCGTTAAATACGCACGTTGCTACGCTAGTCGTGTTTACTGGGGATCGATGCCGGCGCGATATCAAGGATCCTCATTTCGAATCGATCGATCTATGATACATATAAAGGAAATAGTACTTATAGATAACGCGTTATAAATTGGCGGAAAGATCGATATCGATGCGTTCTCGAGAAGAACAAGCATAATTGTCATTTTTCATCGTCATTTTCTTTCGCTCCTTCGCTTCGTTACCCTTAATGCTTGTTATAAACTGATTTTTCTTTTTTCTTTTTTTTTTTTTTTTTCTTTTTGGTGTAAATTGTCATGTAAAAATGTTCCGGGTGTGAGGAAGCGAATGGTTTCCCGGTGTAACGCTCGCCGGTGATTAAATTATCGTGAAATTTAGATAACTAACAAAGATAGTGGCTAATGCGAATATGTTACTTTTTAATTTATTACCTATTAGTTTCACTCGTATGGAAAAAGATAAATTATGGAAAACGGAATAATTAGAATATTAATTAATTGACCGGGCACCATTAGTTCGGTTATTTTCCAATAAACGTGAAACATTTATCTCATCCTGGTACAATAAATAATGGATGATCTTAATAAATGATCAAAGTTAAATAAAAGTTTTGGGAAACGCGATGCTCGGTAGACAGGTGTTATTGAAAACAAATTTCTCGTATAAAAAAAGTTGGAACAAATATTATTACGTTGTACGTGGAACATGTTTATTTGGAAATTCAATAAAATAATTGTTTTAATTGATATAAAAGAAATTTAAAGGGTTTATTAATGTTTGATAAAAAAAACTGGCATATTATCCAATCTTTAATTTATTAAAGCAACACATTATCCAAATGGCATTTCATCAAAAATTTATAACATGTAAAACTCCCTTTATCTAACATAAAAACTTGTCGTCTTGTTCATCAAAGCGAGCCTTTCATTTAAACGTCAAATTATCCAAACGCCATCGCATCCAACAACATTTATCTATATATTTATTTGAGCATGCAAGATTTTTGCAGTGTTTTCCAGATCAAACCATTCACTCAGTTAATAAAGGACGGACATTTATGTTCATATAGGTGCATCCTTTATTAATTGACTGAATATGCTCCAACAAATGTATAAAATAAAATTTTGGATATTTTGACGCTTTGTTAATTTGAAGTCTGGGTAAAAGGATCGTTTTAATGAACAAGACGCTATGGCAAGTTTTTATGTTAGATAAAGGGGCTTTTACATGTTATGAATTTTGGATGAAACGACGTTTGGATAATTTGAAGTTTGGATAAAAGGCTCGTTTTTATAAAAAGACAGTATTACCAGTTTTTGTTAGATAAAGGGGGGTTTACATGTTATGAATTTTGGATGAAACGACGTTTGGATAAAAGGCTCATTTTTATAAAAAAGATAATATTACAAGTTTTTATGTTAGATAAAGGACGTTTTACATATTATGAATTTTGGGTAATTTGACTCTTTAATAATTTCGAAGTTTGGATGAAATGAGAAATTCAGCGCCCCCCAAAGCAAACCTAACTTACTTACTTACAAACTAATAATGATTCACGAATCGAACTTAACATCAACGTCGCGTTACAAAGTATACTAATTTTCATCCGCGCGCGGCGATAAATTTGGTTTAAATCATTAATCGTGCAATTAACAAGGCAACATTTAACCAAAGCAATCGAACCGACGCAAATTGTTTTTACAATGATTTTCCGCGTACGATATTAGCGCGAGGAATTCCCTACGAGGATTAAATAAAGAAAACCTTAAAACATTATATAACTACATTTTTATCCGTCTTTTATGCGGCCGGTACGGTTTTGTTTGTCGCGTTCGCTTTGCCTATACATCGTTATTGTATCACACTTTACGGCTAAGATGGTTTTTAGATGTAGAATTGTGTAATCCGTTATCGATGTGTAATATCAATTTTCATGCCGTTAAATGGCGAGCCGAAGCCCGTTACGAGAATGTCGTGTGCTTTCAGCAGGCCAAAGTCACATTTTCATAGCTTCCAGGAAAATGGCAAGAAGAAGAAAAAAAAGAGCGCCGGTATCTCGTGATTTTATGCGCGACGATTATTTCTATTCCCAATATCAAGAATACGCGGCGTCTCTCGAAATACGAGTCGCTTTCGTGTGTATTCAATCGTGTATCGGTGCGTTCGGCAATCTATTTGCTAACCGCGGTTAAATCCAGCGTCAAACGCGCCAAGTAAACATAACCGAGCAAAATGGGTGTGCTCGTGAGTTTGTTTTGATTAAAGAAAATAGCAAGGAATGTTGGTGATATATTATAATTTTCTTGCGCGATGAAATAGCATTCTTTATCTCGGTTCTTTTTCAACTGTATAGCTTTAATTTAAAGAAAAATTACTCAGTGGTGTTATGCCATTGGTTCAGCATTTTGTAACGCACTACTCAGTGGTTTGTTGGACACCGCTGAGCAATGATGCAGAATTTAACTCTTAAATAAATGTTGAATTATATATTAATTCCGTTATATAGTTTATTTACACTATGTACATTGTTTATGTTATTTATGTTATATAATATTATTTATATAATATATGTTGTTATATTTATACACGGAGGGAAAACATTCATTAAAATTATTAAGATTGTTAGTAAACCGGTTATATATTTGTCTAAACTATCAGTTTTATAATATTTTTCGTTCTGTTTTCGAGAAAGTCAGATAAAAATTACGACGTCAGCTTAGTAATTGAATTACTGCCATAAAGAGCGATGCGCGTAACACATATTTTTCTTTATAACGAGTGTATGTACAAATTACTATCCTTGAGATAGTAAATTGTTGTCACACCGTCTGCCCTTGTGGAAAAGAATGCTGAACAATGTTGAAAAACTCTAAAAAAAACACTAAAAACTGCTAAAATTAGGAATTTTTAACAATTTTCAGTTTTTTTCAGCATTTGTTTCAGTAAATAAGCAATATTATTTTTGTAACATTAATTTAACCTTCCAAATATTTACGAACCATGTTTTTTTTTCCTGCTAAATTTCAGAAGAAACGTTTTCATCCTTCAGTTCCATAATATTTTTCAGTACTCTTTTCCATAAGGGTGGTAACAAGTACACTGAGAAAAATAATACGACAAGGGGTGTCACAATTCTGATAATTAGTACCTTAAAAAGTGGCACCGTTTACCAGACTGTCTGGTAATATTCTTAACATTGGAGCATGCAGTCTCAAAATGCTAGAAAGTATAGTAACTTTTATTACTTTATTTTTCTCAGTGTACTTAAAATTATCGTTGCTCTCTCCACGTGATAAAAGTTAATATCCTTTACGTAGTAAACCTTACTCGGTTACAAAACTAAACTTAACCACTGTCGGGATAAATTGTTTAAATATTATTTCTCACACTCAATTCGGCATTACGCGCTGTTGCAGAAACTGGTTCAATTCCTTCCGTTTTTATAATGGACAACGTGTGCCATTGTACTCAACTTAGCTTGGCGTCAGGTAAGTTTGGCCAATGGAAAATGCCGTTCAAATTTAAGGAACATTTTGCGTCAAGTTTTTTAAACTTGCCTTCAAGTGCATAAATGATACGCTGTAAAAAAAATTCATCACAAATTTACTTGGAATGAAAGTGATTCCATTCAGACGAAAAAGATTATTTTCAATTTGAATAGAGTCCTACACGGAGAGAAAAGATTAATAAAAATTACTGACATTGTTGGTAAACTGGTCATATACTTGCAAGTACTGAAAAATTACTATCCTAAGTTAGTAAAAAGTGTCAGCTTTCTAAGAATCATTTCCAACAAATTGATATGTTTTACTAACTTAAGATAGTAATTTTTCAAGTTTTGCCAATATATAACCAGTTTACTAAGAATGTCAGTAAATTTTATAAATCTTTTCTCTCCGTGTATTTAAAATAATACAATTCTTTTGTTTTCGAATAGACATTTTTAAGAACGTATAATCACGTATACGTGCACTCAGAAAAAAATTATGCTCGCGTTAAGAAACCTGTACAAAGAAAATGTTCTTATTAAAACTAACAGAAAATCTATTAAAACTAAGAATATTCAGTTATCATCTGTTGAATATTCTTAAACTAATACTATTTTATTCTTTTCTCTAAAACAAATCCATTTAATATAAATGAAAATAATTCTTTATATAAATATATGTTTTCTAAGAATAATTTATTCTTATTATAAATAGAATTTCACTTTGTCCATATAATGAATGGAAATCCTATTTATTATAAGAATATTCTATTACTCTTAAATCAACATTTTTGTCAGTGTACATCCTTTTTTTTTTATTTCTTCAACTATTCAAATAAGAAATCGATTACTTTTACATAATTTTCTTACAACGTGCCGAGATGCACAACTTAACGGCACCACTGAATATTACAGGTCTATAAAGCTGGAATACAAAAGTAGCATACAGCAAAAAAAATTATACAGATATTTAAAGCTCATTTATTGCTCATTTATTGCGCAAAAAAAAAATTTGTCGCTCCAGCCGTTTTTGCAAAAAATGCAGTATTCCAGCATAAATATCAAGCTGGAATACAGCAGAAAACCATATAAAAAAAAATACCCAGGGATACTACACATCCCGTAGAATTTTACTGCCGCAATAAAAAATTTTCTGCTCTGCAACTTTTTCCAAAAAAAATTAAACAAACATCAAAAATTTCGGAATATACCTTTTCCTAACCATACACATCAGAAATTTATTTTATTCTAAATCAAGAAGGTCTGAAATATATGTTGCTCATATATTTACGGATTTTCTAAAATTAAACCGGAAGTTG
>JABFPN010003202.1:0-19002 GCA_022817305.1 Leptoteleia sp. ZL-2020
GCAGTTTACTGACTTCTCTACCTCAAGCGGCGCTCGCGTGAGAATAAATCCCGCTGAGGGGAAGGCCGGAAAGCCGCGTGGTGGGGGTTGCGGGATTTTATCTCACGCGGCCTAATGGCGTCACTGCGTCCAAGAAAAAACGCTACAACTGTTATGAATTGAAAATGCACTAACTCCGTGAAGACAGCACTTCAGCATGTTTCTATTACCTCCGTGAGTGAAGCATTTTTTTTATAACCGAACAGTAAGTAATCATGTAGTGGGATTTGATTCATAAAATTTCACTATTTTCTACAGAAATAATTCGAAACATCTTTAATTATTCTTGTTGTCATTGCTAGTTCTAAGATAAAAGCAAGTAGTTTTTAATGTTTGTTTAATAAAAGATTAAACATTAATGGATAACAAGGAATTACTTATAACGCATAAAACAAAATTACAGCAATTATAACCTCTTTTGTGACAGAGAGCTGATGAAATTAATTTATAATGTTGAAAACGGTGCAATTCAATAAAAAATTAATTCCAAAAATTGGAATAACAATAAGACATTTAAGTACACCCGCACAAGCATTTAATGAAAATAATGTCATCAGTACTGAAATTGAATATCCAGAAATTGAGGATTTGTCTACTCTTGGAAAGAAAAAAAAAACTTTTTTGATGAGTTGTAAAGAAATAGAAACATTACCAACGATAGAAGAAAAGTTGATTAAAGTAAACATGCCTCGTTATTATGGTTGGCGACCAGTAATGTTTGATGAAAGTAAACTTCATTATAATATTTTGCCTTGTGCACAATATACTACAAAAACTCATTTGGTTCCTGAAAGAAAATTACCTACCTGTTATGATCATATAATAGATCCTGGCACTATTAACCAGTTGATAACAGATATTAAAGGACAAATAGAAGATGTTCTTATATTTGAGCACATGGAGAGGAGGTACTTAATATTATTTTTATTAACATAATATTATTGATTAACTTGTATATATTATATATATTCTAATTAAAAGAATCACCCTGTATTTGACTTGTAACAAGTCAATGCGCTGTAAACAAATTGGGTTTGTATATTTGTATACCACCGTATGATATATAGTGTGACATACAGTGTGTGGTGTGTTTCTTTTTACTATGTTTTATTTCAATTTATTGAAATTATTCAAATATAACTTTTTTATTGATTATACAAAGTTTTATAATTCGTACAATATATGTGGAGGAAGTATAAAATTAGTTTATATATATATAAATTTTCAAATTATGGAGGGAAATTTAAAATTGAGTGTTTAAAATATGTTATAAATTTTTAAAAACTAACTAAACTCACTTTTGCAAATTTTTTAACAAATTAACGAAACTAACATTGCCGGGCCCTAGGAACGTAATTTTAGGAAGTGTCTTCAAAACTGCCATTGTTTCACAATGTGACTTTGGGGACAGTCCTCAAAACTGCCAGGAAACAAGTCAATAAAATGGCAATTTGGTCTCAAAACTGCCATTAGAATAATATATATTATTTTATATTATACATATGTATGTATATATAATATAGTAGGTATGTCTAAAGTTGCATTTGAGAACAGTTTTACTGATATTGTTGTGTTTGAGGATGGTCCTCAAATGTACCTGTGATTTAATATTGCATTTGAAGATGCTCCCAACCAACACACCCCTGGGCCCAAAGTGGTAAGATTAGTTAGATTTGTAAAAATAATTGGCAGGGTGGTGTTGCCATCCCAATCTTATGATATATGCTGCATGCTAAATGCTACATGTTACATGTCACATGGTAGTGTACGAATATACACACCCAAATAAATTTGCGGTAAATTTTCATAACATTTTCCATCAGATGATTCAAATTATGTTCGCAGACCTGTATATTCGTTTAAAACTGATTTAAAAATTCTAGAGTTATAATTGATTTAAATTCTCTCATATCTAAAAAATGGTCTGAATCTGTTGTCAAGCATTAAATAAAAGTTTTCAAAATAATAATTACAAAACACTAACTCTATTGCAAGAGACCTACTGCATCACCTTAAGAATTAATAATAATAAAAATTCATATATTTTAATTATGATTGTATAATTTATGTACATTTCATAAGTAAATATTACATTAATTGATTTTAAATTATATTACATATAGCAATTATACTGTGCATAATAAATTTAAGAAATTACAAGATGTATGTATGTCTAATAATTTTGTTTATCTTTTAGGAGAAATGATATTAGTTTAAAAGACAGCACAGATGAGATTACTCTTGAAAAGATTAAAACAAAATCAATAATTCAGCAAATAAATCGTATAATTATGAATAATTTATCTGAAAATTATTTGCATTTAATGGAGTCTGAGATGGAGTATGATCCCAGACTTGAAGCATTTTGGACCATTGGTGGTATACCACCACCTACAAAAGTAGTTGAAGCTCGAAAAAAAAGTTGGTATAAAGATTATGCTGATGAGCCTCTTAATGTTTATATACAATATATAGGTGAACCATTATTACAATTAAGGCATTATTTACCATTGCGGGAAATAATTTCTTTGGAAGAATCTGAAGACTCAGCATTAAATGTGCCAGATTTTAAATATAATCCTAGAAATTTGGGATATCACACTGAACGTCGACATGTAACTAACATACCAGGTTTTTGGCCAGGTGATCAAAATGAATTTGGAATATTATCATATCATCATCGAAGTCATATGTTGAATAGATCAATGGATGATAATAATGAAGCCCTTATTGCACAGGCAATTTTAGCATCATTTGGATGGTTGATGACTCAAGCTTGTTATCAGGGTTTGTCTTTATTATTATATGCAACAACTAATTTTTTCTCTCTATGTATTTCAACATTTTAGCTTATAATTTAATGAGTTTAAATTCAATTAACAGTAACCTAATATAATATTTATAAATTAAAAAATATAATATATTTATAGGGTTTTCTCCATTCAATGATATCACTTATCCTTTAATCAATCAAATGGCTATAACAAATGGGCAATTATGGTCATTTTTCACTTATCAGCTTAATACAACAGTACTGAATACTTACGCTTTAAGAGAAAACCAGAAGCGTAATATTTGTTGGGCTACTGAACCTATGAAATTGTATGACTCAATAGAAAATGGACAAATCCATGGATTCAATGATGATGTACTGAAACATTTATTGAAATTTTATATTAATGTTCCCGAGCAAAGGGATTATAATACAAAACCTTATTTGGGTGAAAATACACAAGTTATTGCTCAATATGAAGAAGAGGAGAAGAGAAAGTGGCTTGAAGAACGTTTTAAACATCTTATGTCACTTAGAGACAGACACGAGTAATTTAATTCATATTATTATATTTATTATAATAGATTATTTATACTTCTACTGGAAAATGAAATTAAATAATAGTCTAATTAAATTCTTAAAATAGAATAGTATAGAATATTACATTTAGAATATTATTATAATATTTTTGGAGTATAAAATAATATATTTTGGAAATAGGATTGTTTAATAATTGTTTCATTAAGGTAATGCTGTAAGCCTGTTGCCACGGAGTTAGTGTTTTTGCAAATATTATTTTAAAAATGTTGATTTAATGCTTAACAAAAGTTTTAGCACATTCTTTGGGCATGGGAAAATTTAATTCAATTACAAAACCGGAATTTTTTAATCAGCTTTAAACGAATTTAAGGAAGTCGTTTTTTCACCACCTCTAAAACGAGTTCCATAAATATGCTTAAAATTGATGACAATCTTTCAATTACTTCAACGTTAAATAATCTCCCAAGTTGAGAAAATGTGCTAAAACTAAGTATATTAATTAATTCTTATATATTTTAATAAAAACAAAGAACCCTCTAATCTAATAATTAACGCTTACGGTATCGCGTTAAGGTGAAATCACAGTGCTATAGTCACGAAGTTAGGGTGTTTTAATTTATTTTTATTAAATGAATTAATATTAAAAACTTTAAAATGATAGACGATTCTTTTAACTCGGGAAAAACTACATCACCTTGAAAACAGCATTTTTATTTTAATAAAGAGTGATTTTAATGAAATCTTTTTCTCTACTTTCGCCCATAAGTAAAGCCTGTTATAGTGGCGCCACCGTAAAGTTAACGACTTTTGTTGTTCATCTCGCGCGTTCGTCTTTATTCCGGAATTTCCCTTGATGTTGATTCCCGCCATTGTCTGTGAGTGGATATGTTGGTTAAGTGTATTAACATAAACAATCGGCAAATCAATTTTATATGATAAACGTGACATAAAAATTCAGTCTCGGGAGCATACAAGATTGCCAAAACGCAGTATGTATTATTCGAGATTATTCATCCCTTTGTTACTTCAAAACTCGACAAATTTAACACTACCTGTTGAATACCCCATGCCATTTATTATCGAAACAAAATTTATTAAAATTTGAGAATTTATGCATTTCATAATTATCTTAATGTTCATGACAATTTTTTTTCCGATACTCAAAATTGGGCACGATTTTTGTATTTTTTTTTAATGAAACTTAACGCCACTTCTGCATAGTTGTAAACAAAAGAACTGCCATTGTTAAAACTTTAAGGAAATACATAAATCAACTTGATAAAAATTGTTGAAAACTAGCAATGTTTAATTCAAAATTGTTTATTATAATATATAACAAATTAAACTATTATAATTTTAAACTACTAACACCTTGAATCACTGATTTTCTGAGATTATATTCTTTTAATGACAGATAGATTCTTATTATAAGTTGTTTAGATAATTGATTTTATATGACATTAAAATAAAAAAGTTTAATTAAGTATTAGATTAATTGCAAATTAATTAATAGAAGAATTAAGAAATAATTTATTCAACGTATTGCTGACCATTTTTTTCTTTTTATAAATGACTAGTTTAAAATGTCTACATTTTATATGTAATTAATTTTTTTCAGGTAGAAAAATAATATGTACCTTTACAGTTATAATAACATAATAATATTACATATTATTTATTATGGTGTTACACATGTAATGGCATTAATAGAAATAAATATATTTAATTACAATCAAATTTTAATATTTAATAAAACATCTTAAAAGAAATTTTAGTTTTTATAATAGTTACATTATTTACCTTTAATTTCCAAGTTATTGTTATACAAAACTAACCACCTAACTAGCATGGCAGATGCATCATTAATTCACATGATGAAATGAATATTATATTTGTATCCTGCGAAGCAAAATAATTTAATTGATGAAATTTCTTTCAACATTCACACTTTTATCAACAATTTCATAACATTAGTTGAATATTCTATAAACATTATTTAAAATATAAATCATCTATATTACACTTACAATTATTTGAATAGTATAAAAAGTTCGAAAAGTAAATTAATTTTATATTTAAATGTAAATACAGACTGAAATATTTATTTCAGATGGCAACTCCTGGGAGAGTTCTTCATTTACAAGATGACACTAGGAGAAGGTCTCGACCTGCTCTTGCAGTTATACCTAATTCAACTAGTATAATTATATCACCAGGTACACCAATTTAAACTTAAGATTACTTTTAATTAATTAATTATTAAAAATAAAATATTTTTATATTACTTTTATATGACAAGAAAGTTTTTGAAAAACTTTTGCATGTTTTGAGAAGAATATATAACTTCATGTTTATAATTAATAATGAACACAATGTTTTTGGAAGCAATATTGAGCAAATGTTAATTGTCATCATATGTATATCTACTTTTTATATTCTATGTTGAAACATGATTAAATAAAGTAACATCTTTGTGATATTTAGAAGGTGAAGCTGTAACAGTAGAAGTAACAACTATGGATAATGTACTGAACAGCAGATATGGCATTGATTCACGACGAAAATCAGTCGCGAGTCCTGATGAACTTGTCATCCAGAAAAGAGGAAGACGACGTCGAACTATTGTTTGGTCTCCAGATATAGATTCCTGCAAACGCAATAGCTTACTCAGGTAATTGAATCAACTAAAGTATTTAAATTTTTCTTTGAAATTAACGGTCAGATTATTTTACAGTGAACTCCATCCACTACTTCTCTTAAAACAATTTCACTTTCAGTTTACTGAAATGCAAACATGAAACAGTACTACATGGAGAAAAATGTGATTACAACTGTAATTGCTTTGTCAAGTTGTACAGTTTTCTCTATGTATACTTGATAATTTGTAGCTGAATACATCAAAATGTATTACTCTACTGTAAATATTAGGATGGTCTGAAATTGAGTGTTTAAAATATGCTATAAAAGTTCAAAAACTAACTAAACTGACTTTTATAAATTTTTTTAAAAACTAACAAAACTAATATTGCCGGACCCCAGGAGCGTAATTTTAGGAAATTTTCTATTGAGGAAAGTCCTCAAAACTGCCATTAGACATACATATAAATATATATATATATATATTATTAATACTGATCAGTTGTTTTGATTAGTAAAATAACTATGAAGAAATATTTTATCGCATTGTATAATGATGTAATGCAAATATGTAACTATATCTTATTGCAAATTAAATATTTTGAAAAACAAGAATCAAAAAAATTAGCTCTCACTGTATTTATATATATATTTCTTTTTTTTAGTAAGGTAAATAAGGTAAACAATTCAAGGTGAAAATCATGTTTCAGTTTAAGTTCTCTCGATCGAACACCAGTGAAAACTCCAACTAAAACCGAATTGATATTACGTAGTACACCTCGGAAGCGTTTGATGCTTGACAATGATGATTCTGACCATGTTACTCCAGAAAAAAGACGACTTACATTTTTTGAATCTCCAAGAGGTGGTGAAAAATCGCATAATGATAAGAGAAATTTATCTAAATTAGCAACTGGTTTACGAGGCTTAAGCAGGGACCAACTTATTAAAATAATAGTAGACTTGGTTGCTATGCATGATCAAGATAACATGTTAAGAAGCAATGAAAAGTTAAGTGACATTCTACTGAAGAACATGCCTATGCCAGACTTACAACCACTCAGAGAGAAACTGGGAATACTCAGACAAAATATTTTTGCAAGTTTAATATCCAATGATGGAAAATGTACTACTCACCTACATTTAGAAAACCTTTATGTAAGAATGTATTTTGTATTGTAAACATTTTATTGGTAAATAATAAGAATTCATTTTCATTACACATTTTAAATATATTATAAAACATTGGTTATTTTAATTAAATTACAATTATGTAAATAAAATTTTACAGTTTTCTATTTAATATTCCTTTTTAAATGTGAATAAAATTTAATTAATTGAAGATACACTTCTCTATAGGTAATAAAATTAAAATAATATATTTACTTTTAATAAGTATTCAATTACTTTTATGTAACCATTGAGTTATATTTTTGAAAATTACATTTTGAACAGTTTTGAATCTTTTTTTTTTTTTCTTTTTTTGTCTTTTTTTTTTTTTTTTTTGTAAGTGATTTTATCACTTTTATACCATAAATGTAAAGATAAAATAGGAATTAAATGTATACTAAAAAAATAATTACTTTTATTTGTCAACAGAGAACCATGATAGAACAAGGAAGCAATCTCGTATCTTCAGAACATTGGTTAACTGTTGTACAATATGTTCTTTTAGCCTGGTCTATAACTAAAGAGTTGCCTAAATGGGAAAATCCTGGTCCTGAAAATATTATCAAAAGAAAATGTTATCAGATTTTAACAGAGTTTTGTACAGTGGCTTTAAGAAATGGTACATTTTCTCTCTCCATTTTAGATCATTTTGAAAAAAGGTAATTATTACCAAAAAGAACATTATTTTTTATTTTAACACAGAAATGCTATAAAATATAACGTTATTTAAATATACTTCTAAACTTTAAAAAGCAATACTTTTTTCACTTCTGTGCAAAATTACTTGCAATTGTTCACATTGATATTTTTTAATATTATACTATTATTAAATAATTTATTTCAACAAATTTTATTATCTTACAGAATAAATGTACTAACTGAAGATTATGAGGACCTTCAAAGTTGTCTAAAAATCATTACCGACTTGAAGCACTGCTGTAATTGATTCAGTGATCATCCAAACGTATATTAAAGTATTTTTATACTCATTTTCATACGTTTTGCTCATTTTTTACGTTAAATTCATGATATTATGAGTGAGTAATGGAAGCTTCCTGGAAAAAAAAGCTCTAAATTTTTTAAAGAACATTATATATTTTTATAAATTTTCGTTATTTATATTATTAAGTGAGTTTAATAAGGATTAAATAAACTGGGATTGTTAGAAAACAAAAATCGTGGAAAATATCATATTTATTAATAATTGAAATGGTTTAGAGCTTTGTTTCGTCAGGTCTTTCAGTTGTGCGTTATATCAATCTTTAATTAATATATTGATAGCAGCCATTGCGGGAATAATTTTTTTTTCAACTTGTTTATATTTAAATAGACAAAACTTTATATACCTAAATTTATGAGGGTGTTTATTATCTATTAATAAAAAGTATTTAATTTTAACTGGAGTATGATAAATTGTTTAATTTTAAAAGTCGAGAAAATTTGTTCACAATGTTACGAAGGCTTGCAAAGTTAACTATTTTTTTTCTATTAAAAGAGGAACACTTTTTTCTGCGTAGGGTCTATGAATTAAATGACGACTGATTTGTTTTAGTTAATTTCAAAAATTATCTTCTAGAATTAAGTCAACTTAACTTATAATAAATCAGTCATGTTTTAAATTTTCATTATATAAAATCAGATGAAATATGAATAAACGATATTAAATTTTTATTATATTATGTTGTAAATCACCTTTAATTTATTATTGTTGAAAAAGTTTAATACACTGAAATAAATATAATTTGTTGATAATAAAATTGTAAATTTAATTAAATACATAATTTATCTAAATTTTCAATCCATTTTTTAAATAGCGTTGCTGGAAGTTCTAATATCCAGTTTCATACGTATTTATTTATAATTACATACGTATATTAATACGTATATATTATAAAACATATTTAACCTCCAGTTAAAACAATGATAGCCTACTTTTTTAGTATACATAGGTATAAATATCACAAAGACAATAATATTTTATACATACTTCAATTGTGGTATATATAACTGTAAAATAGACCAATATTTTTCAACTTTATAAAGAATAATAGACGAATTAATAAATCACCTTATTGTATATATTTAAAGGAACGATATTTTAATTATATATATTTAAAAAAATTTTCATTATATACTTATTTTTAATATATAATTAAAAATATTTTTTATTAAATATAACAAATTCACATTTCTGTTTTGAAATTTCAGAAATATGATTCTAATGATTTATATCATAATGATCAGCTTATAATTTTTCTTATAATTTATCATCGTGAAGTGAAATATAAGTCATTAGGTTTTCTTTTACCTCACTGGTTGCTTTCAAAACAATAATTAAAAAAATGTATTTTAATTTATTTCTTATGATCAAGTGTGTATTTAATTTAAAATCTTTTTTTTACATATAAGTATACGAACATATTATATTTTGTTAATTATTATGGACTTGCCTAATTGTTATTCAACATGAATAAAAGTTTGCATTGACATTCAACATAGTTTCATTAACCTACATTTATAAATAGGGTAGAGAGTCTGACTGATTACCTCCTCGTGGTCTATTGCACCCCTAATTGGATTTCCCTTTTTCCTCTCCTCCTCTGTTTTGAGGATTCCAATTGGGGTACATTCAAAGTGAGGTTATTCGTCCCGAAAATTCTTGAACATTAAAAGTTAGAAGTTAAAAGTGAAATACATATAAGTTAATGGCGTGAGGTGACTCGAAGAGTCGCTGCCAAAAACTGTACAACAAACAAACATACATTTATAAACAATTACTGTGAACATACCGAAAATGTATGACTATTAGTTGTTCTTCAAACATTATTTTATATTTCATATTTTTAACGACATTTAATTATATCTATGACTTTCAATTTTTACGTCCGATATTTTTTGGTCAAGAAATGGAATTTGATCAAAAACGAAACGCTATCAAACACCTTCTATACGTTATTATTATTGTTGTTAGTAATTTTACCAAAAATTTTATTAGAATAACTAAATCGACTTTCTCCGCAGTTTATTATTTATTATTACCTAATAAAAAGTGTGATTTCTCAACCAGATTATACTAAATATTTATTTTATTAACATCATTAAATTGATGGTGTACAGCCAAATAAAATCAAATTAGTTTTTCTAAATGTTAAAACAATTTTATTTCAAGAAAACATATTAAAGGAAAAATTTAATATTTCCTCATACACTATAAGTCCTCACTTTTTTGAACATTTTACGATCGACAGAAGACTTTATCGTTACTAATTGTAATAATACAATACATTTTGTATACCTTACATCTTAAAGCATGGTCAATGTCGTAATTTTACACTAAAGTACATGTAATACTCGAACGCAAATTATTATTAATATAAAAGTATTTTAATTAATTATTAAACCTTCATAGTTGATAGTACACAAATATTTTTTTTTAATTCTTTGTTTTTTTTCCATTGTAGTAAAAAAATGGTTTTGTATTTTATAATTATAAATGAAGGATTTATTTAATAAGAGTATACTTTTTTTTATGAATAATTTAACCTGTTTTAAAAATATTTAATTTTTAACGTAAAGTCAATTACTGCAGCCGATCCTTTAATTCTAGAGACTTATATTTTTCTATTTAATATAAGTGGTCAAAAGTTTTATTGAGTTTCATTCTCTCACCGAAAGTGTCACTCAAAATCTTATTGTTTTCACTGTAACAATTATAACAATGTTCGTACATTATATACAAGCTCTTTCAATTTTCTTGTTATTATGCGAGTTATTATGTGATTGATATGCGAGTATTAAAAGGATTATATATATTACTTTCATATTTACAAAATCTTATAAGTAACAATATGAAAAAATCTACACAGTAAAGTATATGAAAAGAGAAGATCGAGAATTGATAAGCGCTATGTATGTAATTTGTCGTGTATTTATATATATATATATATATAAAGTAAGAATTGTTTCTTATTATGTTTCTTATTATATATGTATATATATTATAAAAAATAAAATTAATCCTTAATCAGTCAATAAAATTGTGCTTTTTTAATATAAAGGTTGATTCCTAACAAATAGTTCGTTATATGTTGTAATTAATATGGCACATTCTTAAAAAGGAAGGACACAGATTCTCCGTTATGAGTTCTTCGTATAGCCTCTGCGAATATCATTGATACATCAATGCACTGCAAATGAAAATATACAATACTTTAATATTTATACTACACATATTATTTAGTACTTAATTAATGATACATTTAAAGAACTTGAATTTATTTACCTGCAATTTGGGGCAGTCTTTCATGTGCTGTTCTTGAGGTACTGTGTTTGTTGCTACTACTGCTTCAAAACATGAATTGTTAAGTTTGCTAATAGCTGAACTAGTAAACACTCCATGGATCAGTATAGCATACACTTTCGTTGCACCTTCCTTAAGAAGCTTTTCTCCTGCACAACAAATGGTATCACAAGAGTCAGCGATATCATTTATTAATATTGCTACTCGATCCTTAACATCTCCTACAAGTACAAGACTCATATTTTCTTTTGTCTGCCTTCTTTCCTTATGGACCAATGCAAATTCTAAATTTAATCGATCAGCAAGTGATGTAGCCCTGCACAATTTAAAAGGTATAAAATTTTAGTTACAATTAAATGTCTAACTTTTGAAGATATGTGGTATATAATTTCACTTTGTTATAACTAAATTTTCTATTAATACTTTTCATTTTAATTATCTCTCAACAACTACAGTGAGAAAAATTTGATAGAGTAAAATATTGTTCTGACATTGCGAGGCATTTTACGAACAGTGATAGGACTTTTTTGCGTTGATGCTTATAATCATTCGAAATAATAATTTCACCATTTGTAATGCACAATTAAACTTTAAATACCTAAAGAAGGCTAAGTAAATAAAAATGACTCGTGGCGTCGCGGTTAAGTTGTCAGTGTTCTACACATTGATCGGAAAACGATTCCAAGTTGAGTTTAAAAACATGTATGTATAAATAATATGCATATACTTTTTAAATTTCATTTTAGTTGTCCTATCAGTAATAGTATTTTTTTAGAATCACTGCCATATGCATTCAGATTACAAACATCTGCTAAGAAAAAATGGATTACAATAATTGTGTATATTCTGAGTATATTTTTCTCAGTGTATGAAATTAAAATAGTACAATTGAAACAAACCTTTTAGCTCCATCAGCTGGTGATACAATAACACTGTTATTCCATTCAGGAATATGTCCTTTAATCCACTTTATTATTACTGGTTCAGCATATAAATTGTCAACAGGAATGTTGAAAAATCCCTGAATTTGGCTTGCATGTAAATCCATAGTGATAATATGATCCGCTCCAGCAACACTCAGCATGTTGCTCACAAGTTTAGCGACAATAGGAGCACGACTCTATAAAATGGAAGAAAGTTATTGTCTAAGAAAAATAAGATCTTATGAGCATTTCGCATTTTTACTTATAATTATAAATAATACCTTATCCTTTTTATCTTGTTGGGCATACGGAAAGCAAGGAATAACTGCTGTAATCCTAGATGCAGAAGCAGTCTTGCAAGCATTTATCATGATTAAAAGTTCCATCAGATTGTCATTGACATCGCCGCTACCAGTTTGTACAATGTACACATCTTCCCCACGAACTGATTCACCAATTTCTATACTGTTACCAAAAATTATTTATTTCAACAAAATATTCAAAAGCAATAGTTGTTCAATGTTGTATAGCTAAGTTATAAATAAATATATTAAGATAATAAATAAATGTTAATAAGATAATATAAATATTAATTTCTAAAAAAAATATGCATCTTTTATATAAAAGAGTTAGACATTTGAAAACGATAATACTTTTGTGACCTTTGTTTCCTTTAATTAATGAGGTATATTGGCTGTAAACTAATTCTTCATATCAAATTTCTTTAGTACATATATTTAAAGAATTTATAAATATATATGCACAATAAATTAATGATATCGCACATTGTCATATAATGTTAATGATATCCCAAATGAATATAAAAATACAAAATTTAATTTAATTATATTTTATAAAATATTATCTTAAAATTTATTTCAAAATCGCATTATGTAAAAATAAATAATAAATATAAAAAATAATTTCAATTTCCTACCAAGAATGTGAGAAAGAAAAGGAAGATTTAGGAATTTAAATAAAAGATGAAAATAATTACATTTTCCATAATGTTTCGGGCTCGAATTTTTCCAGCCGAAACTTTCTTTTAACCAGGGAAACTATATTTATTTAAATACGTTTTAGATTATATATTCAATTAAAGAAATGAACGTCTTAATATTCTCAACAATAAACGAAATTAAAGGCCAATAATTAGTTTAGAATTAAGATAAAGATTTTAAAAAATAACTGCAAATAATATTACTGATCATATTTCACATCAAAATTGTTGAAATATAAAATAAAATTCAGAGAACCACGGATGATACGGAAGAATGTATTCCGATTTACAAAAGAAGCTCAAGAAAGTAAATATTATTACTTAACCAGGAAATAAGATATTTTAAATTCGTATATTGAACCGACGGCAAGGAATACAATCTTAAAAATATTTTTTAACGATTTTGGTACGGTATTTGGCTTGTTGTAAAAACAAAATATTTTGGTAGCTTTTCAGGCATTATTTTTAAAGTGAACGTTACTTTTGCGTTATAAAAAGCAAGTAAAGTAAAACAATTGCGTAGAAAATTTTAGTAACGACAGAATAGAATTTTTTCCCTCGTTTCCAATTGTTAGCGTAAAATATTAATGTGTTACATTGTTTAATGCGAATAAAAATATATCGTAAATTATTGGTTACACCAAAAATCCACTTTTAATAAATCAAAATATTTACCATGACTCTTGATTACTAAACTTCTTGGTCACAACTTTGCCATTAGGAATGCTTAGAATATTAGTCATACTATGGGTGAAGTTCGGGTGAGACGAGCCACAGAAAACCTTGATATTCGGCATCTTGCTTGCAGATAATTTTTCTATGTTATAAGTCTGTTACTTCGCTGGTGACTTCTTCGCATAACGTGACTAAACTAACGAAGGAACACTGTTATTGTTAGCTGACAAGAATTATTTGTTCAAATGCTGTATCGCAAGTGGATGGTGGTCTCCTATCACGTGACTAGAGGCAGCAATTCTATTTGTTGCTACAAACTAGTCAGGGGTAGAAAGTCCAACTGATTACCTCATCGTGGTCACCCTGGTATCAGCTAAAATCGGCGGCATCGTGGCTTCCATCTGCCCTGTTTAAGAGTGGGATTGATCGTCCAGTGAATTACGGACGTTAAAAACGATAGTTTTTTGTTTAAATATAAGACCGATTTTTAACCTAAATGTGTAATTGGCTTTTATGGAACATTGGTATTAAAGCGTAATACCCTATATGTTATTCTCTGGTTTCGACAAAATATCAGCGGTACCGAGGCTTCCATATACCCCCAAAATGTCATATATTTGTGTTGAAATTTTAAATACTTGTGTTGAAATTTAAATATATGGAAATAAATGAAAATACATAGTACAAATATTTGATCAGGGCAATTGACTTTTATAGAACGTATGACAATTTGATATTTATTTACTTTGATTGTGTATTTGATTATTTATTTACATAAATAATAAATAAATTTATAATTTATTTTATATACTGTATCATTTTATTGAATTAAAAACTTAATACAAAGTTGCGTAATATTTCGTCGTCAATTATATATATATATCGTAAAAACATCTTAATATAAACTGCTTGACAAGATTTTATTTTTTTTATATCATTACAAAAAACATTTCAAAATATATAATTACATTCATATTGCATACAAGTATATTTTCATTGCAATTCCTTTTAAATATTATAATTAAAAAAAAATTAGTTCTAACATCATTGACGACATTCAACCGTTGCAAAAATAATTATTTGAAAAAAGTTAAAAATGTATTAGCAAACATTTAAAAAAAATGTAAGAAATTAAAAATGAGAAATTTAATGAAACTATTCTTTTTGCGTAACTTAATTAACTTGTTATAGAATAAATTTCTGTTTTATGTCTATAAACATTTCATATGAAAAATCTGCAGCACAAAAACAAATTGAAAATAAACTGAAGACTGTGCTTACAATAATTGCAGTTCCAATTTGTCTCTGTTTATATTGCTGTTTGATAGATATTTTATATACTACAAATAATGCTTATAGAAACAAATCAGAAATTTATTCATACAAAAAATTTGAATGCGTGTAGTTTACAATCTTTTAAAACAATATAAAAATCTCCATGTTAATTTACTTAAGAAATGTCTAAATGATACAATTTAAATTTATAAATAAATGTAATAAATATTTGTAAACAATTATAAAATAATTTCTTCAAATATATAAGTTTAAAATTGTTGTATCTAACACATGTTTAATTCATCAATATTAAATAAGGTTATTCTTACATCTAGATATTTTATTCTAGATCTTTTTCCTTGTCTTGAGCTGAAAAAGAAAATTTTATAATTACTTTTCTTGAATTGAGGAGTATTAATATTATTTACAAATTATATTCTATTTATTTAATTACTGTTACTTATTGTTTAACTGGGTTTCTTTTACAGTTCACAATACATTAATGGTACTTTCACTTTAAAAAGCTTGGAAAATAATTAAAAATATTTGAATACAAATTTGTATGTATTAATCATTTCTTGTTTACTTATATATTTATATATTTTGAATTTATGGGTTTTTATGAAAAACAGATTTTAAATAAGTTAAATTTATTACTGTTTTAATTTTACTGATTATTTTTACTGCTGAAGTTTTCTGTTAAAATATTACTGTATTTTCTAGTTAAATAAATAACATACCATCTAGCTTTATGTCCCCATCTGTAGTACCAAGAGAGTTTTGTGCCACACATTTATAAGAACGATAATCTTGTATCTCAATATTTCTAATTTTTAACTTCATTCGTTGGTTGTATCCATTCTTTGTAGAAAATGTTTCATATTTGTAACCTGTATAATGATTTTCAATAACAAATTCAATTTTTGTATGTGTATTACTGTAACTGTTTACCCTGTTAAAAATGACATATAGAACATATAAATATATATTAAAATATACAAATACATAGAGACTAAACGGATTGCGACCTATAAGATTGTTTACGTTCTTGCACGTTATTATGTTTTAATACTTCATGTTTAACAGGGTGCCCACAAATATATTTAACATCAGACATTACTACACATTACAATCATTTAATTGGCATTTTATCCAAAATAATATAAATATGTTGACATTTTAATTAGTCGAGAAATTCTTTATATTATTTCAAAAATGTATTATATCGTCAGTAAATGGCGGTATCTTCCATCAAAACATTTCTAATAGTTAATGTAATAAGTATACAATTTTTTTAGTCTTTGAAGTTGACATTTGAACACATTGATGGATCAAGAAATTATAGAAATGTTTCTCTATTATCTTTATTTGATGTTTCTCTATTATTTATTTATTACAATAAATCTCTATTATTTATTTATTACAATAAATAAATTACCAGATATAATCATTGTATTGTCTTCAGTAGTCCAATAGTTAATCGAGTCTGGATACGCTTCCGTTTGGCATTCTAATTCAACATCTTGGCCTAATTGAGCTTCTTCCAATTGGTTGGGTATTGTAAGCATAGGTGGAACTAAAATTTATCACCAGAACTTATATTTTACATGCTCTATTAATATAAAACTGTGAATCAACGAATTTTAATAAATCTTACATTGTACTTGAAGATTTACTCTTTTGCTAGCTGATGGAGATACGCCATTAGATGCAATACATAAGTAAACACCCATATGCAGTCGACTAATTTTTACAATTTGAAGCACTTCTCCGTCAACAACATTAACTACAACAATAAAAATTTGTTTATGTTAAAGAATACCCAAGATTATATGTAGAATATAATCAATAAGTCTGACAAAACTTTAAAATTTTAATAAAATTCATCTCTAAAATTTAATAAATCATTCATTTCTACAAGGGCTGAAATCATTAGTTTACCTATTTCACCATTGTAATTAATATGCTTTCCATCTTCACGCCTCCACATAACGAAAGGTTCGGGATATCCACCAGCTCTACAAGATAGTGTAATATTGGAACCTTCCCTTATTACAATGTCAGAACTAGTTTCTTTGTTAATAATTGATGGAGGAACTATAAATTATGTAAATATTAAATTTTAATGTAAGATAAATTGATCATTTTACTAGTATTAAATGATTCAGAATAATATAGTAACAATAGCAGAAAATATATTTCATACCTACAACTTGAAGATACCCTTGCTGGGAAGTCATTGGATCTGTATTAATTTGGCACATATACCAACCACGATCAGATTCCTGAACATTTTTAATTTGCAAGTACCAAGATCTATGGTCATTAAAAGACAGTGATACTCTTGTGTTTTGTGTAACTACATCTTGATGGATGGATAAGATTGTCTGAGTGTCAACTCGCACCCAAGCTACCTAAAAAGTATAATATTATTACTCTTGTGGAAATGAATGATGAAAAATACTGAAAAAAACTGAAAAATGCTGAAAGTCCCAAGTTTAGCAGGTTTTCAGTGTTTTTCAGCATTTTTCAGCAAATCATTTCCACTTGGGTACAAATTCAATATGGCACATTTATGTTTTAAAATTAAAGAATTTAACTAAACATTTTCATTTACTTTGTAAGTTTGCAGATTATCGACGAGACATGCGAGCAGTGCGTCGCGTCCAACTGCAGCTGTGACATTTGGTATTGGTTCAGCAAATCTTGGAATGTCAGCATCTGTTTATAAATTTTAAAACATAGTTATGCATTTAAAGGACTTTCCTTTCGTTTTACATGATAGAACTTGTTTCTCTAAAAACAAAAAGTTTATTTGTTCTGTTAAAAATGAAGTATTAAAACAAATGATAACATGCAAAAACAAACAAACTTGTAAGACACAATCTGTTCAGTGGCTGTGTATTTGTATGTTTTAATGTATATTTACATGTTCTATGCATCATTTTTAACAGGGTGTTTCTTATGTTTTATATAAAAGTTTTATATAACTGACCTTTTGTACAAATGAATGTATAATATTGTGCGATGAAAATCACTAAAACTTGGATGCGAATAAACGTCATCCATCTAGAAATATTGCTCCTCTTCTTAAAATTAGATTCCTTTCACGAATTTATTGTAAAACTATTTGGAATACAGAGTCAGTGTGATTATATCCAGAGGATTCTTTATTACTGTAGAATACTACTTAAGGGGTAAGTCGCATGCGCATTATCAGTTCAGAGTTTTATCATTTTATATACTTTGTTCTTTACAATCGATAAATGTCATTTACATTTCCAATTAATTTTTTTCATTCGTAATTCTATATATAATAATTAATTATTAAACATAGTGAAAATACAGTTAAATATTTTACTACTGAAATTAAATCTGTTGATATAAATATTAAATTACACTTTATCAATGAGGAGAATTTTATTTTTTTTTTAATAATATTAATCTGCAAAAAATGTTGGAATTAAACGAGAAGGAAACACGAAATTCGCAGATTTTAATTTGAATTCCGTTTCGTGTAACATTATTTATAACCATTGGCTGACTACACTCGACGCTCCCAGTTTCAACGTTCTCACTTTCAACGTGCTCCCACTTTCAGCGAAATTTCTTCCCCAATTTCAGCGGAAATGTTCCTATATCCGGTTCGCTGTGTAACCATAAATAACTG
>JABFPN010003203.1:0-19000 GCA_022817305.1 Leptoteleia sp. ZL-2020
GTGCAGGCACGGAGTTGATGTTTTGCAACTTTTAGAATTGACTGTACAACAAAGACAGGTTCTCCCGCGACATGCGTTCTCACTCGGCTCGTTTCTGTCGCGTCAGTGCACGTTCCAGTATTACTATATTTCAGTGATTAGAATATTATGTTTATTGGCTTACAGAAGGATGATACAGCCTGATACAGCCATTATTTACATTAGAATGTACCTTAATACTAATGCCGCGAAATTCAAATTAACGAATGAATGGGTGCTTTCGAGGGGTGCTTCCGATAGGTCCGCGTGCAGACCTGTCTGTGTTTCAGAACACATTTACCATCTATATACTATTTCTGCTCCGTGTGGCTTCCTGTTTTTTTTCCTGTGCGAAGACCATTTAATAGTTTATAAAAGTTAAATTAAAAATTAACAGACATCACATCAGTGTGATTGGTCTTTTTTGAAAAAATTGTTCTTTGATCGTATACAAAAAAAAGAATTTCAAAGCCTTTTTAAATTTTGAATATTTTAAAGTTCAATCGAACACGTGCCTTAAAGTGCAGAATAAGGTTATGAGCATGTTATTGTTGTTGTATAGTGGCTTTTGTAATATATGATATCTATCAAAGCCATTTACTTTATCTAATTAGTGAATCAAAAAGCTATCAGCTCGAAGGTTATGTACATTGTTTGACGGGACATTCGGAGTATTCAAATTTGTGAGTAATTTAAATGTTTACCGGTGTTTATACACCGAGAATGCTGCGTACAGCGCTGCAACAGTATGATGTCAAATTAAAAAAAATAATTTAAATAATATAACTGACATTTAATATGTGGCAACAGTGATTTTGGCAATTTGAGCAACACAAAGCTAGTAATTTCAAACTGTCGTCAATGACAGATATATAACTTTTCTGTGTATAATTTCATAATATATATATATCTCATTTGCTGATAAATTTGACTCTGCTCTACTCTATATACATTATTTACGTCTTTAAGTAGTTCTCTCACCAGAAAAAAAAAAATTTTTAAAGTAAGTTTCATTTTCTTCAAAGATTTGTATAAACTAGACAGGGAAAAAATAATGATGTTTAAATTTTTAATTTAAATTATTGAACAGGTAAAAATAAACAATCAAATAATATGAAAATTTAACAAACATCATGTACAAACGTTAATTTTCATATATATTTGTATCCTTTTAATTAATATTTTTTTAAAATATTTTAAATTAATTAATAAAATAATACTAAAAAGTTATTATAAATGAAAATTACTACTTCTACATGATGCATGTTACGTATCTTCAAGATATTTTATATAACAGTGATTATTATAAATGAAATATATAATAATGTATAAAAATGTAGATAACAAACATATAAACTTATATGTTGCAATCCATTTATTGTACATTTTAATACGCATTTATATTTTCTATATGTTGTTTTTAACATGGAAGGTATTTTTCTCCTTATTGTTGGACTAAACTCAAATAGTGTATAAAATTACTTGCCAAATTAAATTAAATTTTAGCACAATTTAACTGAGCATGTGCATTTGTGAACACGCACTGATGCAGTGATGTATTCAGCATGCCTGGTGCGTATGCAACTATTAATTCGCTTTAAATTAATAATAAATGCAATATGCGTAATTAACAATTTAAAATAATACCTATTTTATATTAATCATTATATTTATTTATTTTTCTTTTACTTCAAATCATAAATCATTTTACAATTCTGTTATTGAAGGTAATAACAGAAGTTTATTATTCATTTTATATGTTAGTTTATATTTGTAATTAATTTTTAAATATTTGAAATAAAAACTTACTTCTCAGGATAATAATCGTATTAATTTAATTTAAGTGAAATTGCGAAATCGCTATAACTAAATATTCTAAAGTGGATGCGCAGATAAAAAGTAACCTTAATATTAAATTTGACTTTGATTGGTGAATTATTTTTGTTTCTATTTTCAGGTATATTATATATTTTCAAAAATTTTGAGAATACAGATTGGAGTATATAGTGAAAGTTAACTATTTATAAACTTCAGAGTAATTGCCTGCAAGTTGGAGGTTAGTTAATCACTGTTATTTTTATGTAATTGTATATTTGTGTGCAATACGCAGTAATTGTCGTAAATTAATTTAATTTTAATATTTTTATTTTATTACTTGACATATAAATAGACTAATTATCTGGATTGAAAATTATATACTTCAGAAACATCAATTATTTTCATTCACATTTAATCACATTTAAATAGTTTAATTTAATTAGAAATATACTAGAAATATAAATAATATTGCAAGTAATATAGACATTTTTAATATCAACAATATTTAATACTGAAAATGAATATGTTAGATTTGTTATTATATTTAATAAAATAATGAGTTTATTATAGTTTTCATTTTTTATTTCATATATAATTATTACATTAAATTTTTTGTGTAATTATACAATTTTAAGAAAAAGTGTATAATTATAAAAATACCTTTAATAAACAGGTACTGAGCAAAATTATCATAAACAAAACAAATGTTAAAAAATTTTTTGTACTATTAGCAAATTAAAATGTAATGAAGTACTTTGATATATCAACTAAACTAAAATGGTATGTTCATTAAAAATAACAATTTGAATTTACATTACAGAACAATGGCAAAATATTTAGCACAAATTATAGTTATGGGTTCTCAAATAGTGGGAAAAGCTTTTATGCGAGCACTTAAACAAGAATTCGCAGCAAGTCAAGAAGCTGCAAGAAGAGCAGGAGGAGGGGCGCGAGGTGCTAAAAGAGTAGAAACTAATGCTAAAACTGGAATCACTCTAGAAGAAGCTCTTAAAATTTTAAATGTAGAACAACCAACTAAAGCAAATGATATTGAAAAGAATTATAAATTTTTAATGGAAGCCAATGATAGATCGAAAGGAGGATCATTTTATCTTCAATCGAAAGTAGTTAGGGCAAAGGAAAGAATAGATGAAGAATTGAAAAACATGAATATTTCACCACCAGATGGAAAAAAACCACCCGGAGAACAACCATCGCAACAAGTCTAGTCTTTAGTAATTCAATTATGTCTATAAATAAAAAATTTAAATGCAGTTAGGGAATAAAATTATTTAATTGTTAAATATGAAAATAAATGGAAAATGGAACATTATTGAATCATAGGTTTATATGCAATTATCACGCCCTCTGCATTGTACATAAGAAATTTAATTTCATATCTTTGTTTTGTACAAAAATATCACAAAATGTATGAATATAATTCAGCAACCTCTGTATAAATTGTTTCAATGCGCTTAAATATATTATAGCTAGTTATAAATGTTTAACATTGTCATTATTTTAATAATATAATTTCTAATATAAAAACATTATATAAAAGAATGAAATTCCTAATAACATAATATCCTAGAATTTAAACAACTACTTAAAAATACATTATTCACTTTCCTAGTATATTTGAAACCTTACTCTAAGATATCACAGATGATTACCTTTCATTTATTACAGGTATATTTTCATGTTCATTGCAAATTGTATTATTTAAAATATTGAAAATTTGTTTTAAGAATACCCCATTACCATTCTTATATATTAAGACTTTACAATAAACATTTTTTTCTGTCAAAATATTTCAATTTGTTTACATTTTTAAAATGATTAAAAAATTTTAAAAATATAAAGAAACCAATTCCATTTTCACAAAATCTTATTGTAAAATCTTATGCAACATTCTATACCAAATTTATGCAATATTTATAAATTATCGTTTCACATGTACATTAAAATATACCTACAATAATATTTTCAATAGATTAATTATTTGCCCTTAATATCCTCAGAATATTTTGTTCATTAGATGATAAATATCCCAAGCACATTCTATAAATAAAATATGCTGTTAGGAATTTTTTTTTATTTAGAGCATAAAATTTTAAAGATGAAAATTAATTTGTTGAAAATATGACATTAAATGTAATGATAAATAAATTTATATGACGCTAAATCTTAAATGTAGTACAATTTACAAAGGTCGCGACAATGAAGTTTTAAATAAAAGAATAAATTCGCTCATATACGAATTTGTTACAGAAAATATAAATACGATTTACATAAATTAATTAAATTAAATACACATAAATTTCAGACCACGCTGTTCAAACCCGCAACTATCGCATCTGCTGGTTTTATTCTGTTTTCCTTTTGGCGAAGTTTAAGGCGATCTACATTGTGATCAACTGACCACAATTTTGGTAAGTATTGTGGTTTCATATTTTTCAAAAAATGTTGCCTCCATAATTTTTCTAATTCTACAAGACCATTTTGAGATAATTTAAAGTATTCAACCACCTGAAAGAAATATACTTATTGCAGATTAACCTTGACAATTTTAGCAAATATGAGCAATTTTCCATAATTATACTGTAAACAACCAAACTTATTAATATAACAAAGCTGCCATCCTGTAATAAATTCTATTTCAATTAAACCAAAGTAAAGTGTTGATAAAAAAGGGGACTGGAATAGTAAAAAAACTTATAATAATAAACATTATACCTTTCGTCCATGGGTAAGTTTAAACTGCTCGTTTGTAGCAATTTTTTCATAATTATTATAGTTGTATCCCTTATAAAACTCATGGTCTAAGTATTTCTTCTGCGAAGTCACATAATTATTCTGGAATAATTTTACAGCATTTTCATATCCCTCATAACTCAGCGACTTTTTTATCTTTGGCTTTTGATTACTCATCGGTGCGTTGCATTGATAAGCTAGCCATTTTCTTAATTGCAAATCAAACGCATTACTGACTTCGTGGCATTTTGGACAAAGCAGTACGATATCGTGCGACTGATGTGCTTTCATCACAGCTAAAATAGAACAAATAAAATGGGGCAATTGCATTATCGGTTCATTAATAACAAACAAAATTCAATTGATTCCTCGACGATTCCCATGGTAACTTACGTGGAAAATGTTTCCGATATTCGCGTGGGACAACATTTTTGCGAAGGAATTCGTCTTTCGATCCACAAACCACGCACTGATTGACCTTTTCTTGAGTGTAGTATTGCCCTACTTCACCCTGAGCCCGTCCAGACGGTTCAAATTTCAGTTTCACTGTAAAAGGCTCTTCACTTTGTACCACACCTAATTCTTTTTTAATATACCATTCGGCTTTTTTACGATCACAAGTACAAAGAATTTCACCGTCCGGTGCCATTAATAAACAATTATGATACAGAGGCTTATGGCGAGTGGGTAATTGTTTACTGGAAAGAGGCGCGTCGCAAATTTCTACGACGTTTGTCGTTGGAGTATCCTGCTTAATCTTCTTAACATTAACAGTGTTTGAATCTCTTAGGGTGAAAAATCTGCAATAAAGAAGATCATCTTCAATTTCTACTTAGCTATTAAACAATAAAAATTTATTTCCTTTAATTTATATGGATTGTAAAATTATCTGAAAAAAAATTCAAGTAACCTTTCATCGATTATACCATGTGGCAATGCATGATATCTTTCATCTTCATCATCATTCCACGTATTTTTTATATATACGACAACTGTATCTAAGAAGGAAAGCTTTCGTTTTGATTCTAACATAATCTAAAAACAAACAATTTCAGGAAACATTATTGCAAATTTCAATTACTAAACCTTAATTAATTTCATTATACTATCATTAATATATATATATAATGGCAGTGAGACATACATATATAAGGAAAAATTAAAGTTACTTGTTTAATGGCAGTTTTGAGGACTGTCCTCAATGGTAAATTTTGAAATAACGGCAGTTTTATGGACACTTCCTAAAATTATGCTTCCGGGGCCCAGCAATGTTAGTTTCGTTAGTTTTTAAACAAATTTATAAAAGTTAATTTAGTTAGTTTTTACAATTTTATAACATAGTTTAAACACTCAGTTTCAAATTTCCCTCCATAATTTGAAAATTTACCGGCAAAATTTGAATATTCAACGTGTACCTAGTCTCCCAAATAGGGCGAGTACCCAAAACTGCCGTTAGTCATATCCATATATGCATATAAATTATTATAGTTAAAATAAATAAATGTGTTATTATAATTGAAATTAAATATATGTGGTATTAATATAGTTGACTTAAGAGGTTCACCTGATGATAAATAAGTACTGATGCGTAAGCATTAAAAGCCGCATAAGATATTTGCTCCGGTGAAAGATCGGGTGCTTTCCAGTCGCTGCATTGCACTTCCATTATTTTGTCCATTTCCATATCAAGATAACGCATGCAAAGAGCGGCTAGACTTTTTGGGCATGGCAAATTAAAGCGACTAGCAAGTGTTCTGAGATCAACTGTCCCAGACACTTGGCATCCAAAATCATTTGAAAGCTTCTTGCCATCTTCAAAAGTGGCAACTCCTACTTTCAAAAATTTCCGGTTCGTTAACAATTCCTGTAACATTTCAGTTTCGTTATTTCATACTCAAACATGTAAGAAGATATTCTCCATTACGATTTTAATATAAGTACACAAAACCTGATTGAATATAATTTATGTTATACAATAATAATCTTAATTGATAGATTATTTTTTATAGTCACTTTTAGTTCCATTATTAACAATATTATTGAAATTAAATTAATTTTCCATGCCAATCTTGGGTGAAACACCTGATATTGAAAGAAATTGCTGGAAGTTATAAATTTTTAATATAAAGGAAATATTCAGAGACAAATTTAATTGCTATTAAAGCTCACTTATGTTTATGATTCCAAAATGCTTTACATATATTGTACACAAAAATGCTTGTGTACATTTTGAATCAAAATATTCATTTTATTTTTAAAGTTATCTACCCTATCATGACTCATATCACAATTAAAATTCATTAAAGTAATTTTACCATTTTTAAACCATCTTACACATAAAATGTAACGCATTTCATTTAAACAGTTATTTTCAATGTTTTGTGAAGGCAAAATATGAACATAATGACGTAGAAAATGATATGATACGATTTTATGGAATTGATAAATGAATAATGTAAGTAATATTAAAGTTACTTTAAGATTATTTGGCACATATCCAATTTTTTCAATACGAAACAAAGCACAAACTCCATTGTTTGTTGCTAATTGGACAAGTGAAACCGGACCTTCTTTCACCCATTCGCAATCGAAACCCAACACTCCATCTTGTAAATTGCTGAAATACAAACAGTAAAATTAATGTAATTTGTAGGGTGAATAGGAATAATTTAATTTGAATAAAATATAGACATACTTTCTAATATTTTCTACAGCTACATCACACTTTTCCAAGGAATCGGCCAGAATAATATTATCATTATTTATCTCTTTATGATTCTTAATATTATCCCGGCTCTTCTTCTCTTCTTTATTATATTGAGTTAAACTATGGCATATTTGTTTGACACCTCGAAATACGTTATCGCGATATTTCGACGCGAGAAGCACAAGACCCACAGTAACACACACAAAAAGCATGTTGCCGGGACGCTCTTTTGTAATGGACATTAATTTGCAAAACTAAAAAGTCACCTTTTCATAGGAATTATGATAAACGCGAAAATACGAAATCAACTGTACGGAAATTCAAATTCGTCCGTTCCCTTTCCCGCGACTATTTACACGGCGATTAAATTTGCGCACAAAATTTCGGAATGTTGAACAAAAAAAAAATGAATTATCGTTCGAATGGAAAATGTGTTCTTCGAGTTGCAAAAACTGTATCGGTTAAAACGGCGTAGAAAACATTTTACGAATACAGCAAAAAAAATGACGCAAAATTAAGAGCCCGTGGCCCAACAACGGATTTGGCGCAACTAACGGAATTGTCGGCGGGGGCACATGTCGCCGAGCCTAACCTCGACCTTGAACATTTGTCAACAATAGACGTTTACAATGAGGCGTCGATATTTTTCTTAAATTCTTATCGCACACTTTCGAATGGAACTTCTCGCTTTCATTGTTTTTGTTTTTAAACGGCGACACGTTGTATTTATTAATTCGTGTGCTTGTTTTCGCGCGACTCGGCATTGCACGCCGCTAGAAAGTGCGTTTACAAATACTCACCGAAACACGAGTATTTAATAATGGCGAGGAACTTTTCGTTCGGAAATTAATGCGAATTTCAGCTGGATTCATCTGGCAAAGAAATAATTAAACGTTTATTGTTATTTTATGCATGGATGTATAAAATTTGACAATTACTTTTTCATGCATTTAACGGAAAATAACACTTTTCTCTTTCCTCTTTTCTTTATCAAATTCAAATTCAAACAAAAATTGAAAGGTCTATTGAACATTACAAAAATTATGAAAATATTATTTATAGTGTTAATTTCTTTTGAATTGCAATCTTGCAAATTTGTTACAGTGAAAAAGTTAAAACTTTCCGATTTAATATGCCATTTAATAAATTTCTGCAACTATCTGTTGTTTCTTTATAATATAACGAATAAATATAAAAAATAATATGTAATAAAAAATATATCTACAAAATAAAGCGTATTTGAGAATCAATTCAAAGAATTACACTGAAATGGCGCGGCATTTGAATTGCTGTCCAAATTTTTGAGATGTTACAAGTAAATTGTAAAGTGCATAGAAAAATATTGATTTCTAAGAAGACTAACGATTATTATTGATTAAACAGATGAATTTGTGTAAATTATTACTAATCAATCATTAGCCGTATAGTTACAAACCACTAGGTATTTTCACCTATGGATAATACTCTTCAATTGTAGCATTAGGCATAAATAAATAATAAATCTCAGAATCTGAGTAAATTGTTTGTAAATATTGTTAGAATTGTTTGTTATTAATCCGAGCAGCAATCGTTAATATAATATGAATAATCGAAGAGCAGTTCCTTGATCAACCGGTTGAATCAGAACTTTCGGTGAATGAGGTTAAGTGTGCCTGCATTGTAATCTTACAATGGCCGTGGAATTTATAATAAATCGCTTGAAGACATTATTTTTACTGGTATTCGGAGCATTCAGACGCGCAATGTGTTGTTTAAGGCGCAGAAGAAGATCTTCGTGCGATTCTGTTCCTCTTTCTGCTGTCGGTGTTATTCCAAATAATATTGATAATAACGCTGTGGGTAAAACTGTTTTGTATATAAACATGTCATTTTTATTATATAAAAAAGAATCTCTAATTTAAGAACGTTCTCTTTCTTTTGCTTTTAACGGTCAGAAAATATGAGATAACAGAAATATTATAAATTACTATTTGTTGTATCAATTTAAGGATACATTAGAAAAATAAATGTTTTTGTTATAAATAGCAGAAAAAATCAAGGACCATGTAGTAGCGTTTAATACAAATGTACAAAAAAATTGCTTTTATTATTATCGTTTTTACTATTATTAATAGGAGAATACTTAATTTATCCTTAAATTATATCCTTAAATGAATATGAAGAATAATTGTGCAAGTGTTATGAAAAAGTTTCATAAGTTCAACATAAAAGGATGAGAATTTCAAGTTACAATTGTTTTGGGACATGCAAAACAAATAGAACATGTTATTAGTATTGAAATAAATGAAACTTTTTCGTGCATTAGTTTAATCAGAATCATAAATATAAAAAATTAACTTTTCGTATGTTGAGATATTTTATAAGGATTTGAAATAAATTGAAATTATATTATTCTGAAAAAAATAGATTTATGAATAATGTATAAAGAAATGTCTTTAAGTATAATTTATTATTATATA
The DNA here is from genome assembly GCA_022817305.1 of Leptoteleia sp. ZL-2020. Lineage (NCBI taxonomy): Eukaryota > Metazoa > Arthropoda > Insecta > Hymenoptera > Scelionidae > Leptoteleia > Leptoteleia sp. ZL-2020. The sequence goes on from JABFPN010003203.1 coordinate 9,757, forward strand.
ACAGGAGTTACAACAATGGGAGAAATGGGAAGAAAATCCAGTTGTCGTGGTAGCTGAAAAACCAATTAATCCAATTCAAGCAAAAATTCAAGAATACAGACAACAAGCAGTTAAACCACTGGAAAATAATGAAGAGAATCACTATAATTATTTTGAAGTACTGAAATTCATTCATATTAAATGTTTCTATAAAGAGATTTATTTAATATATTTTAGTTAATAAAATAATTTGGTAGTTAATTAATTAAATGGAACAATTAGCTTGTTAAATATTTTCAGACTGTATTCTGTTTATTAATTAGTTTTTTTATATACATAAAAATTATAAAAATTATATGTTAAATTGAATGATAATATACTCAATATGTATAAATTTGATATGATATTTTTTAAACCTTTTTTTTTTTAATTGAGGTACAACAATTCAAATTAGAAAGATAAAAATTGTTCAAGTAACTGTTATTTTATTATTCATTAATTTGATTTAAATATATCATATGCTTAATTTTCAGGATATGACACCCAAGATTACAAAGCAAATGAAAGTATTAATTAAAAATAAAACTAACACAGAAGAAACTTTGAATCCAACTAAATTTGACATTTGTGCAGATCCAGTACCAACAGTGAGATTTATATTTTTAATTTTTAAAAATAATTTCGTTATTTGTTGAATTAAAATTTATTCATTATGTTTGTTTATACTATGTAAGTATAAACGTATGAACTCAATTATAGTATGAAATTGGTGACCTAAAAAAGCCTGCTATAATTTTGTTTGAGAAGACAAATATTTGTATCTTAATTAAGGATGAATTTAACGTTTTTAGAGTGAATTGGGAGAATGGGAAGAGAACTCTAAAGGATGGGAAAGTCAAACTCTGGAAGAATTTGGTGACATAACAATAGCTTTACGAGAAGAGAGAAGAAAGGAACGTGAAAGAAAATTATTAGAACAACATCAACGTCGGGTGGAACGGAATTATAGGCCTAGTCCTCTAGGAGCAAAAATAAGTTCCTGATACAGCATTCCTGGCGAGAATTACGTTATCGATGATTTTTTACATACGGCCGCGTCAAAGCATAAAAATTCATCAAAAGTTCAATCTCATGAAATTTGTTTGCATAAACACCGAGCGCCAGGTAAAATAAAAAAGCCAAAAAAGTGGAACAAGTGATACTTTTGAGGCTTGAGATTGAATTGACAGCACTAAAAAAATCGGTGTACATTTAAAGATTATTTTAGATTTTAGAAATAAATATCATCATACAATGTATTTGACTATAGTGATTATATCAATTAAGATGAAGTGATAAAAATGTTTTAAAACAATTTGTGTTCCAGTAAACAAAATCAAATTGTAAAGATTATAACTGTTAAATTAATATTGAAGAGCATTATCTTATTCATCGTTTAATGTTTTTACTGTTTTTGATTTTTTTTATTATTTTTTGAAATATTTCATTTTATTAAAAAGTAGTAAACCAGCTTCTTTTTAATTATACGCGAATATTTAAAACGAGAAAAATGCAAAGTAAATGTTTCCTTTAATATTTCTCTTAATATAATTTTAATTTGACTGATAGTTTAATTGTATGTACCACAGCAATTTTATTGTTATAATTAATGACATTGCATACTGACAAAATATTAAAACACAAACGGTGAAGATTTAAAATTATGTATATAAATGAATTATGTAAATATTTATATAATTCTTATATTTGTATAAACATTAAAATAATTTTAAGCGATAACTAATAGCTTATTCAATAAGAAGTTATATTAATTTAAATTAATATAAAATTTTATACATAAAATGTAGCTGACTTATATGTATATTACCTCATTTTTTCACTTCATTCAACAAAATTTTGTGGTGGATTATTTTTTCATTTATATCTTTATTATCCTCTTATATAATAAATTTTTATTGAATAACAATTAAAATTTAAGGCAGTGTTAAAGTTCTGCATTCAAAGTTGATTCCTTTGCAAAAAAAAAGAAGTTAAATATCTACGTACGTAATATATAGAAGAAAATTGTAACAGTATAATTTATTAAAAAATATTTAATAAGTGTTTACAAAATATTGTATATATGTTCAATAACGTCATCAACAATAAAATATATATATATATGATTGTGACCTAGTTGAAGCTTACTCTTCAGTTTACTGCTGATAAATTTAGTAATCAGTTTTTCATCTGGGTAACACCAAGTAATACTTGATTGTTCTGAGGAAAAATAATTTTTCTTAAAAAAGTTTTAATAATGATTTGTACATATATTTCAATAATGTTTAATAATTTCTCGTTTACTGGGAAGCTGTCATATTCCAGAAGCCACTTTTCAAAAACAGCTTCGCTTGTTACAATAATCAAATACCTACTTTTTATATCGAAAGATACTCTATGATAATAAAATTTTAATATAATTCTAAGCCATTACTTTTATCGAGCAAAAATTACGAATAATAATTAACTAGGTTTTCTGTATTCTTAAAGTGGTTTTAAAAGTTTTTTGTCATAAAATTAGTGTTTTTCAATATTTACATAAGTTTGTTCTCGTTTTGTATGGAAAAGTAAACAAATATTTTTTACTATTGACCTAAAAATATTTATAGAATATAATTTTGTATTTTCTTACATATTTTTTTAAATAACTAGTTTAAAAATACTGCAAAACAATAACAATTCCAGTTTCTGTTATATAATAAAGGTATCTGAATAGAATTGAAGTAACAGTTATTTTATAAGTACAAGACAACATTATACAAGAAATAATCATGCAGGTAATTTTAATATATATATAAACATATAATCAATTACTTTTAAACTTATCATTTTCCTAAAAAATTCATTAAGAATTATTTTACGTTAATTTTTAGTTATTTTGTTAGTTGTTATATAATTAAACTATTTCGAATCCTCGCAAATTAAAATTGTTCACTACAAATTTAGCAGATAAAAATTTTGAAAAGTAATATATAGTTAAGTTGATTTAAATATTCCGTGTAAGTTTAAAATTTTATTTTATTGTACAGCAAAGAATTGTTTTTAGTATTTATGAAGTTTCTTTTTTCTCATTGTACATAAAGCAACATAATTTAAAATAACACCAATGCCATATTTATTTGGTATAACAATACTGTTAAAGAAATAGATATATTTAATTTTACTAACTTAAACGATTTATAATTTTCATATTAATATCAGTTAAGTTTTAATACTACGAGGACATTATTGCATATATTATGTAACGATTTATTTTTATTTTAGAGCCACAATTGTTATTCATATTGTGCATCATTTTCTAAAACAGACACCAAGAACATTTTTAAACATTTTTCATCTCTTGACGAACAATCTAAATTGAAATTTATTGATTCAATGGTTAAATTGAACCTATGGCAAGCAGCTAATTCAAAACTACTAATACATCGTAGATTTCATCTACCAAAAGGAAAAAGAGTATTTCGAGTTTGTCATCAAACTTTCAAAACAGTTTTACAACTTAATTCTTCTGAATATAAAAATTATATTATAAAACGTACAAATGTAAGTTAAACAAGATTTTATTTTTGTTTATTATTATTTTTATTTGTTCTATATATTAAATCAATTCAATTATGTTTTTAGGTTTTGACAAAAAAGCAAGAAACTAAAGAGTTGTCGGTTGTTTTGTCAAGAATGGAAAATTCTACTTTTACTTCAATGCAACACAAGACTGATTTAAGTTCTAGTATGGAAACACCTCCAGAAAATTATTCATTAAAAGTAAAAAGTACAGATGAATCCGAAGCTGCAAATGAATTTAACACTGTACTATCTTCGAAATATGATTGTTGGGTACAAACTGATACACCGGAATCACATTCTTTTCATGATATCAAGCAGAATAAAACAGTTGCCAGTGTTTCAACTCAGGCCAACATCAAACAACTAACAGCTATAGATGGCAAAATGGAATATAGAATAGAATATATTACAAAGAAAGATATTAAATTGAATCCAATGCTATTTATTGGAGTACCTAATCTAACTTGGATAGACAAAGTTTGTAATTGTGTTAATTGTGTCGAAGAAGATTTGTTTGTTATCTTTAGAAAAATACGATTAAATAATAGCTTTAAGGAATTGGCGTTCCATTTTCAAAAAAGTGAAGAAGATATATTGAAAATTTGGAATCATTTAACACCATTTGTTGAATATGTCTTAAAAGATATGCTCGAGTGGCAAGATTTTAAGATGAATCTCAATGTTGATCAAAGTGATTCTAAAGAAAAAAATTATTGCATTAGTTCAGTCTTAAAACTTGTTACAATAAGCGCTGGTTCAAATCATAAGCTATACAAATTTTTTATATCAATTACTCCGCTTGGAACAATTAGCTTTGTTTCTAAATTGTTTTGTTACGAAGAAAAAAATAGTGTTGTTTTACATAGAAGCGAATTTTTTAAAGAGGCTCCTAAAAATTGTGGAATTATTTTAGATAGCAGTTTAAGCGACATTGTTGAATTATTGAACAGGAATGGTTATACTGTTTTTTTAGATAATTTTTTGAAAGCTCAAGATTCACAGTCACAAAAAGAAACATTCACTAAAAGAGATTTCGATTTTATTTGCAAAAATGTAAATCATACATTTAAAAGATTTAAGGAATTTGAAATTTTAAATAACTATTCAGATAACAATTCTATAGGAACATTAAATCATGCAATTAAAATAATTGCAGAATTGGTAAATATTCAGGCATTTAATGATACAGAATTTGAATAAGATTATAGTCAGAAATAGTTTAATTTTTTTGAAGTGCTATAGTTACAAATGAATAAAAAGAAGGAACCTATGAATCTCTCTTTATGAATGATTTATTTGATGTTTGATATGAATGATTTAATGTGATGTTACTTTATTAAAAAAATTCTGAATGGAAAATGAATATGAATTATTGTAAATTCAAAGTAAAATTTTTCTTACTTCAAAGCTAATTTAAAAAAGTATTAATTTACAAAAAAAAATATTTTTTTTTGTCGCCGAGGGATTAATTTTATTTTTTAACTATTCATAAAAATTCATGAACATTCTTGAAGAAAAATAAAATCCTTAGAAAGCATTGGTTAAGGTTTAAAATTTGCAAATAAAAACATGTTATATAATAAAATGCTTTAATTTCTTTGCGTAGTCCTCTTGCAAATAAAATAAAACGATAAAAAAGTGTTAGGATGTACAAAAATATGTTAATATTGTTGATGTCTTATTGAGTTAAATTCTTCGTTCTCTCACACTACCATCAGCCAAACCAAAGAAAGCTACATCTACCATATCAATAAATAAACCAGTTTCTATAACTCCTGGAATCATTGAAATTACTTTATTGAATTCATTCCAATTATCAATGGTTTTTTCAGAAGGATTATAATCTAATATAAAATTCCCATTGTCTGTCACAAGTGGTCCCTGAAAATAATAAAATTTTATTTTATATATAAATGAAAAATAAAATTAAATTAAATTCTATCAAATATACTGTTAATTAAGTATCTATATACCATTTTAGAAACAGCCATTCTCAACTTGGCTTCACCTCCATATTTGGCTTCAATTCTTTGTTTTATAGGAATATATGCCATTGGCAATACTTCAATAGGAATGCCTTTTTTGTAACGTTCTCCTAAATGTAAGGAATCTTTCCTAAATTTTGTAAATTAATATTTATTACAATTAATAATATACAATGAAATATACTTAATAATGGAAATATTGTATAATAAAGTATTTGATATTTACGTGTAATCAGCTATAACAACCATGAATTTAGAACAAGAGGCAACAATTTTCTCTTGTAACAAACAACCTCCTCCTCCTTTTATTAAATTCAACATTTGATCCGCTTCATCTGCTCCATCAATTGTGCAATCAATCTATTGACAAATAAAATACACTTGTAAATAAAAAATAATTAATTTTAGATGTCAGTTTATATTAAATCTTAAAACATTTAAATTAAAGTTTAAAATTATGCTAATAGATTATTATATAAATACAAAATTTGTCAACAAAATTTCTTTAAATTTACTGTTATATATAGTAACATATACTATAATGATAAGAATATTATATTATCTTTTGATAATACCTAACTTACATTTGGATATATTTCAAGATCTCCCAAAACAAGACCATTATTTATAATCAATTGACGAGATTGAAATGATGTTGGAATACATGTTACATGAAGACCTTCTTCTTTTACTCGTTTGGCTAAAACATATTATTCTGTGTTAACTTAATTTAAGATTTCTCTATAATACAAATGTTTTTTTCTTGGCCATTTATTGTTTGCAATTATAGTGTGACCGAGACAAAATAAAGTGTTCAATTTTAAGTATAAAAATGCAAAAATATTGTCATTTTTAAAGAAATTTATATAAGAACAAGTAAATTAGAAAACCAAGTATAACGTATACAATAATTTATCCTTCGTGTTTTTATATAACTGCACTTTACATTGAGTTTTTCTTTTTAAAAATGGGATACAAAATTAATTTTAACATTATTTTATTCCATTTGTTACTGCTGGTTATCAGAAAAACAGTAGCTAAGTAATTTTAATATAAAATTACTTTTACAAAATATTACTATTCTATAAATGTTTGTAGTATTACATTGCAAATTTACAGACATTTACTAACTATGAAAAGCTTTTCATAACTTATCATACATTTACACTCGGACTGTTATTGTAACATTACATTTTAAATAACATAATCATTAAACGAATGAGTAATTTTAATGCTTTATTAATTACCTTTAAACAATATATGAAGAATTATGAACATGTATAGATTTAAAATTTTCAAGGAATATTTTTTTATAATTTTCCATATTATCGCATATTTGAAACTGAAATAAAAAAAAATGAAAAACTGAGCATTTTTTGCGTTAATCTAATATTAAATAAAAAAAAATATATAATTTAAATGTGTTTTACCCAATGATTGAACGGCATAAACCACTGTCGATCCACTTCCGATACCAACAACAAAATTATCCTGAAACGATTGAAAATATTAATATAATTATGAAATAAAATTCATAACCTAAAGCAAATATAAAAAGTACCTTGATATATTTAGCAACAGCTTTCTCCGCGGCCAATTTTTTAGCTTCTTCCAGCGTTGTCATTTTGGTATCGTTTATAAAATATCTTTAAAATTTGACAAAAATATCATTTATAATATTAAATTCAAAAATCAGCGCAAATACTTCACGGGCAATTGATGTGAGAATTTATAAAAAGTAGTGACACGAGGCTAATATAAAGTAGGGCTAAAATGATTCGATACATCGAGATATTTTTAATGCGATTTGGTTAATCAAATCGTGATATGGCATATTTAGAAACTATTCACATAAATTACAAATGATGATGATGATGTTTCAACTCGCTCTTTCTCTTTCGAGTTATAATTGAATGTAAATAGAAAGAGATCAATTAGCATTATACATTGTAATTTTAATAATCTGATATAGAAAGATCTTGAATAAAACTTAATAAAAATAATATAAGTCAATTACCTAAACATACCGAAATAAAATTCAGGATGTATAGATCGAATAGAGTTTACTTCGTGCTGAAACAATTTCAAACTGAATTGTACCGAAAACATTATACAAATAAGTCAATAATATTGTATAATATGAACAATACATCACAACACTACTACTGATATATGGGACGTGCATTCCCTGGATAAAGAGAAAAAGAGCACTTATGAATTTCTGTAGTTTTCTGTAGTTTTCACATCATAAAGTAACACATTATGAAAAATCACAAGAATTCATTATCAAAAAATAAAACATTTTTCAAATTAATAACACAAGTATTGTTTGATAATTAAGTAAAAGGGAAAATTTACAAAATATAAAGAATAACAATGTTTGTTATTTTTTTTTTGTTTCTAGACACAAAGTATGTTTTTCTTACTCGAAATATGTTTGTGCACGGTCAAGTTTTGTATATATTTTATATTTTTGAAATCGTTTCTTCCTTCTGTCCCATAATGTTTCATTATATCTTATGATAAATCATAACAATTCTTATACTTATTCAAACAAATTTCACTTACGAATCCTTATGCTACAATTTATCATAAGATGAAACAAAATATAAATTTATATAACCAAAATGTTACAAGTAAAATGCATATTTTGTTTTATCAAACAACTTATGACGAAATAATATTACACGAGTATAAACCAGAAAATGATAACAAGTATACTGTTCCGTTGAAAATAATATATTAAAAAAAATTTGTAGGAATGTGATATAAAATTACATTTTTATAAAATAGTTTTAATTTTACTCATAATTTTTAGTTTCAAACACTTAAATATCCAATAATATGAGCAAATTAAAGTAAATTTATTGAAAGACAAATTTTTGTTATTACATTTTATTTTTCAATAATGCTAATTTGTTTTTCTCCCTAGTTATTTAATTTTGAAAAGAAAATAATTTAACTTTACGTTTTTTTTCAATTTTTATTGAATTATTATTTTACATTTTATCATTTGAACTACATAACGCACCTACTCTTTATATTAATTATTATACTTCCTTAACTATCTAAAATGTGTTTCTTTTATTGATAAATGTCGATAACAATTAAAGTAGAATTTTATCAATACTTTACAGTATTAAGGTGATGCTGTAAGCCTGCTGCCACGGAGTTAGTGTTTTTGTAAATATTATTTTAAAAATGTTGATTTAATTCTTGACAAAAGATTCAGACCATTTTTCAGATATGGGAGAATATAATTTAATTACAAAACCGAAAATTTTAAATCAGATTTAAGCGAATTTATGGAACGCGTTTTTTTAACACCTAAAAAACGCGTTCCGTAAATTCGCTTAAAATTAATAACAAACATTCAGTTATTTTAATGTAAAATAATCTTCCAAGCTGAGAAAATGGTCTGAAGCAATTACACCGCTTACTTTTATATATTTTTAATAAAAACACAGAATACCCTAATCTAGTAATTAACGCTTACAGCATCGCGTTAAGGTGATGCAGTAAGTCTGCTGCCACGGAGTTAGTGTTTTTATAATTATTATTCTGTAAATGCTGATTTGATGCTTGCAAGTGATTCAGCATATTTTTTAGACATGGGAAAATTGTATTCAATTAAAAAGTCTGAATTTTTAAATCAATTTTAAGCGAATTTAGGGACC
>JABFPN010003204.1:0-18988 GCA_022817305.1 Leptoteleia sp. ZL-2020
TACACGGAAAAAACTGATGAATGAAAAATTACAACGTTTCCTATCATTCTTGTCACGTTAAAGGCACGTTGTAAAAGTTGGTTATTCACGTTGCACTTGTTTAATATCACTTACATGTTGTACATTATACATACGTAATCATAGAATTTGAATTGCAAGGTAATGAAATTTTGTATTTTGTCATAGTTAATTTTACAACGTGACATTTTTAAATTTTATAAGTGTAATACCGTTACAAAAATAATTATAAATAAATTTCCCTCAATTTTTTTTTTCTATACTTACCTGATCTGATAGATAAACACACATGTATTTTGTACGTATATCTACGTAAATTCTATTTGAATACATTGCCTAACCATTTTGACATTACCTAAACATACGCATTGTAACTCATATTGGAAATTCAGACGCATACACATAATCACAGACGCACACACATAATCGTAGACGCATTATAAAAGTCGCACATAATGAATTAGCAACTATGTTCTTTATATATCAAATGCATTATAAGAATAGTTATTGCGAGAAATCAGCAGCCACCTACTGTTAATTTTATTAACTACATTTAAATTCGTACAAAAAGAACTTTTAGGTGTAACATTATTATGAAAGAAAGAAAAATTAAAAAAATTATTTAAGTAATTTTACATTATATTTTACTATATTTCATTGAGAAATTAGTATTAAAATGTTCATGAAATATAAAATTGTAAATGGAAATGTGTTTTATCGTATAAAGTATTGAATAAAATGATATTAACAATTATATTATAAACACAACAAATCAATAAAAAATTCGCTGCGACCAATATGACTGTTAGCGGTAAACACGCGCTCACTTGTTTTTCGCGGGTATTGATATTGAGAACGTCAAAAAGTACAACGTACGTTGTACTTAAACATTAATTCTTATTAATTTATGATTTCAACGTTATATATATTGCTTAAAATACTTGAACTTATTAATAATTTTTGTAAATTGATGGAAAATGTTGTAATTTTACAAAAACTATACTTATTTTTTTCGTTTTAAGTTGTATAATTTTGAAGTATTTGTGTATTTATTTCAAAAAAGTCGTTATGGTGACATATTTGATAGTAAACGTTGTACTTTTTCATACTATTTTTCTTTCCGTGTGTGAAGTAATATTATTAGAATAAAGTCGCTGACAATTTTTAGAGAGTAATTAACTTCGGAAAGGATTTCAACGGTTTTTAATTTCGAGGAAATAATTTAATATGTCGATGTAACTTTAAATAATTTTTGCAATTAAAACTTCACGTACGATGCCTAACATCACAATTATTTATTGATAGTTACTTTTAAGTTAAATAAATTATAGATTGTAATTTCAAAGTAATTGCAATTTTGCATGCGAAATTTCTGCCAATTATATTGTTATAAAATTAAGTACAAATATTCAACAAGTAATTTTAATATTTCCATCTTTAAGTCAAAGTAAACTGTACTATCCGAATGTTTGTATATTACCACATATCTAGGTTGATCAAAGACCTTTAATCCATGATATACATTAGTATTTCACATCAATATTTCTCGAGTTTGCATTAGACAAATTGTAGCAAACATTTACTTGAAATACATATACTGAAAACAGTGCTTTTATAACTATACATGATGTTGTATTTAATAAAGTGTGGCTTGTATTTGAATTCATTTATAACATCAAAAGTTAAACTATAGAATAATTTTGTTCTTAGATATACTATTACTATACAAATTTAAAAAGAAATTCATATTCATATATGTAAGTATATTACATATATTTTTTAAGTAAAAACATATTTATACATGTAGGTATATTATATGTTTACTTAAAAATAATAAATATGTTTTTACTTAAAACATTTTGCTCGTTAGAATATATTAAATTTCACAAAGCTATTAATATTTTAAATTAAAACACATTATCAATTATACGAGTAAATATTTTACTCGCATTTCATAAAATTACCATTGAAAGCCAAAGAAAAAATGATTACTTGCACATTTTTATTTACATCATTCTGTTACTACAGTATAAGGTATATACATACACAGGTGTATACCTATCCACAAAATTACATTTAATACTAAATATATTGCAATGCATTGCAACGCAACAAAAAGACAATTTTGCGGAAATGAGCATAACATTATTTATTCAAACGGCTAGTCAAAAGGTCGCAATTTGATCAACGGACGCAATTTAATCAACAAACGGATTTCAGGGAGGCACTAAAACCTGTCAATTGAAATAATATTTATTCCATCCGTGTTCTTTTTTCCTTTTTTTTTTGCAGAAAGGTGCTATGTTTTTAAATGAATTCGGCAAAGATTTTTCATTTCATTTTGGGGAAAATGCAAGTTGAAAATTTCTGAAAATAACAGAGTTCACGAGATAACCATTCTAGCGCTACTCTAAGCCCTCTAAAATGACAATCGCGAGTCAAAATTAATTAAGGGTATCACTTTCGCAAAACAGTAGGAAAAACAACTTAAATCTAAAAGACTAAAAAAAGGGGGAAGGAAAAGAAGCATCGCCAACGTGCAAGTTACATCTTCCTTCGGTAACGAGGCTCGGTTAACGAATGAGTGAGCGAGATAGGACGATAACGGATTAATTCAAGGCACCGGAAGCAGCCTCGCTTCGGGGCGAATGTCATTGAAACTCCGTCAAGTGTTAAGCTCAAATGAGTTTAGGATGATCGCTGGTAATAAAAAACAAAGAACCTTACACGTGGACAAGATGAAAACAATACGATTAACTGAATGTACAATTAATTAAAGGGGACAATAACATCGGAGCATTGAAAGCTCGCGTTAAAGAGATTTCCAACATTTTGGGATTCAATTGGGACTTTTTTTCTGATAACAAGATTTGTCTGAGAAGAAATACAAAACGATCAAATAAATTAAACCTAAAATGAATCTTCTTTGAAAATTAATAGACTTTCTATTTAATATTAGAAAAAATTCTCAATGTAAGAATAATTCTGTTTATGATAAATAGATTTTATTTAACGTAAATAGAAATCCAACTTTTCTCAGTGTACAATAAATGAAGAATAATGGTAAAACTTGTACATTTCAATACATTTTCAATCGGTGCAAATTTATATACATATCGTTGATAGATAGTTACCTTTATAAAATTCAATTGTTGAATTAGTGAAAACTTGCGTTAACGATTCATCCAAACTGAAGCAATAAAATTGTTGCATCGATACTCATAACAGTGTACGACTTGCTATACCAACTCTCCTTCCCAGACAACCCATTGAATGCAACCGATGTAAAATGTGTACATACATGTATTTGTCAGAAAGAATATTTGGAGACCTATCTTTTGAAACACTCTTCCTCCACTACACTAAGTACGCTTACAATAAAACGTTTCAATGATTTCGAATGAAATCACCCGAAGATTTCGGGGTTTCTTTTCCTGGCAAAATTGTCAAAAGTAAAATAAAAAGAAGAATCTTCAATCCAGCGTTTTATAATATATCATATGGCAAATATAAATAATTATTTTTACTTATATATATTATTTGTATGTATAATTAATATTCGAACATCTGAACTGTTGGAACAACACGTTTGAACACGTTCGAGCTCGATAATTGACAGGCCTAATTACAAGGAATACTATAAATGCACACATTCCTGGAATATAATTTAATCTAGCATTGTTTAAACGTAACTGCTGGTGAATTTCTCTCAAAGTGGGAATGAATTTTATTAACGAACGCAGGCACAAAAATGAAATTTAACCGAATGGTCTTTTTCCACTGAAACGATGCGGATGAATTCGTTTGAATATAACATAGCGGGATAAATATTAAGCGAGTCAAATGATGCGATGAACAACGTTAAATAGTCCGCCAAGAATACTAATGTTGATGAAAAACGGAGAATGCAAATAGCTTTATAGCGCAAACTGAATACGGTGCATTCTGGGTCTGTACACATCCTACTTTTCACATGAGCGCGCCAGTTAAAGCTGGTATTTCTTGCTCCGGCTCATTAAACAAGTAGAATTTATAATTAAGTAGTTGTGACACTGCTAACAGAAAGTCCTAGCTTCTAATTAGTTGAGAAGCTGTCATAAACAACGCTTATTTCAAATTATGCCCAGCATTATGAAATGCGTTACGTGGCTCGCATAACACCTCGCATTAAGATTATTACGAGCATTTGTTGTTGACACGGATAAGTCTTGCGAATGGAAATTGGCGCTTCATTCGAGATTGCGGTGTGTTATTTTTGAATCCTAGAAATGCGAGGCGCCGTTCAATTCAAATTGGCTTATCTGTCATTGGTCCGAAATGTGTTCACAGTAATTGCAAGCTTGATTGATCGGGTTTGCACTTTAATGCCGCTAATGTCACTCTCTCGAGCAGCATTTTTTTCCCGATTTCGTGCAAATCATATCATCGAACTACACTAAGTTCCTTGACGGTGAATCTATTTAGATAGAGGAAATTGTAATTCAGTGTAAACGGATAATATTTCCAAGAGCAATAACCAATGCTATACGTCATTATATTTGTACCTTTTTTATCCAAGTGTACATATATATAATTAATTTTAATGTTCAATATACTGAGAAAAATAAAATAATAAAAGCTACTATACTTTCTGGCATTCTGAAACTCAATGCTCCAATGTTAAGAATATAACATTAATTTAAGAATGTACAGTCTGATAAACGGTATCACTTTTTCAAGTAATAATTATAAGAACTGTGACACCTCTTGTCACATTGTCAAACATTATTTTATACAGGAACACATAGAATCCAGGATTACTATATTATTTTTCTCAGTGTAATTAACAAATTTAAGAAATAAAATAAACATGAGGTTCATTTAAATTTATTGACATTCCAGATACGATAAATACCAAGTTATTTATCGCGATATGCGGAACAACAGCTTTTCTTGGCATGTTAATATACTCGAAGATGTCTTTAGGGGAGGGAGAGGGGAGAATTAGCCGAATAAGGGTATCGTAAGTGAACGGGCACAGTGAAATGCCTTTATCTCTTCCCCCGGGACGTTCGTTGATGACGAGCAATCTGAGATAACTTTTTGCAACTAATAATAAAAGTTAAATGACAAGTTTTACGATTCGTCACGTGTTTCTTGATTTTTTACGTGAAAAAGCAGCCGGAAATACTAATCGCACGAAACAAACAACCCTCGTTTTTCTTGCCATGCTTCAAAACGGCTCTTTTTTATCACAAGGTCCGAATGTCATGGATAACGAAAAGTTAGTTAGTATCAGTTCTTGGCACGGAGTAATGAAATAGAACGAATAGCAAAAGTCCATGTTCAAACGACATTAAATAGCGGCGAAACGAAGCGTGTTATCTTGTCGCGGGCAGAAATCTCCTGTTATACCGCTGGGGGGATTGTCAAACATTACAATTTGCAGCGACAAAAGCTTCTCGTGATTATCGGATCATGCGGTTTCATCCGATTAAACTGAAATGTCACTTTAGTTAAAATTATTCGCTTATTACGCGGGGCTTTTTCACCAAATTGTAGCTGAATGTGTATACGGAACAAACGATATCGTACATTATACTCCTTCTAAAGCATTTCGACTATGCGCTCATGTGTAGCAAGAGATTAAAGCTGCACGAATTTGAAACAAATACCACGAATTATCGCGCAACCTACTGCTTTCAAATATATTTAATACTTTAGTTTCTGCTGGTATTTCTAACATGGTCAGATTTCAGGCACAATTACCCTCCACAGCCGAAAGTTTCAATATACATTACAGAATATACTTGTTTGCTTAGAAATATTCCATTTAACGCACAACAATTATTTATTCCAACCAAGAAACGAACAACGACAATATTATTGTTGGTGGACATTGGTCGCGGCTAGCGAATGAAACCTTTTTATTTCGGATGATTCGAGCGAGGAAGGTGCGAGGCAGCGGTATTTGTTCTAACGTTCGACTGGCTTATCGAGACTTCTTTTATTATCAATAAAGACTCGGCAATAAATTTCTCCCCTCCAAAGTAAAGAGCACACGGGTACGATACGCATCGTTGTCCGTGAGCGGGATTACGTCGTTAGCGATTGGCGCGCTCGCGTCTAACGATTTTCGAAAAGCCATTACATTACATAATGACCCGAAATTACGCGGCGTCTCGTAGGAAGTGGAGCGTAATGCGCGACGAATACTTAACAACACACGGGACGTCCGTCAGGGACGCGGGTTAAAAAATTGCGGATCGCATGCGGAATGGCAAATAAACGTATTTGCATAAAAGGACCGTAAATACGCGAGATAAATGATGAAGATAAAAGCGGGCGTCTAGGGGTTACGCGGCACCTCTAATGGGCCGATTTCGTTTGGTACTTTCGGGGCGTAATATTATGCTAAGCAGATGCGTCGACAGAAATTTCATAACGATCGCCGTGGCCCGAAACCCGATGCCGCTTTTCGCACTTTACCGTGTTTGGTCGCGAACCGAAAAAGTGCCGACGGGACCTGGCGCGCCGGCCAAGAAGCCCCACGGAATCGTGATTCACCTTTATGCGATACCAATCTACAAGGGTTATACAAGGACCTAATAAGAGGCTAAAGATCGCCGATCCCGAAGCCTTTATTATCACCCTTCTAATCTCGGTATTGGGTGTTAAAGAAAACATTGTGCCACGCACGCAAGGGTTCGCAATTAACTGGCAGCTTCCCAGGACATTTATCCCAATTTCCGAAAAATTCCTCCACTTTTACGTGCATGTAAAGTTCACGTCTTGATTGAGATTGATAGATCGGCAAGAATCCGTAACCCGTCGTTCGACAAAATAACAGTGTGCTCTAGGAAACAATTCATATATTAATACCTCCGCGCAAAATTGGTACCGAAAACCTCTCAAAAGGTTCTTGAGCGCTCTCGTAAGCTTGTACGTCATTGAGTGATTTATTATTACATTTTATGTCATGCCATGTCCCTTAACACTTCAGTCACCTTGGAATGTTTGTTATCTTCCAGCAGTTGTATTTAAAATTACCATATCTTCTGGCGTTGGAAGGATATACCATTGAAGTCAAATTTTGTGTATGATATAGTACAATTTTATATTCACTATGATAATAATTACTATAAATTGTGGCAACTTTATAAGATCATGTAAAAAATATGACTATACCATGTAACAAATATTATTATGTTGGTATAGTAATTGCATAAACATTATAGACTTGTATCCCAGTGTGTACTCACAGAAATACACTTTTTGGATATTAGTGAAACGAGTAGAAATTATAATTATCATTGTCAAACAAATTGATGTGACTGAATTTTATGAAAAGTAACTTACCAAGTTCACTGAATTATGTACGCGAATGGCTGAATCATATAATGGCTGGAAACGCGCAGAATCCAGCGGTTACCCATCCGTTAGCCAGCCATTATCCAGCCGATCTCCAGCTGCCATCCAAGCGCTTTTTCTAACGCGGGCATAGTACCACAACGAAGGCACAGCGTTCGTCTTGCTTTCAGAAACGGTTAGCTGAAATTAAGTTATAAAATTATATAAAAACTTTTCATCTCTAGGACTTGAAAAGTGAAATTAAAACTTCGATCAATGAAAGTATCAGGAAAAATTTAACTATATTATTAATAAAAAATTATTCCAAACAATATAATATTTATTTATCTAATTTCCATAAATTAAAACCAACTTGGCTTTTAACTATTCATTTGCCGAATAGTTTCATAAAATGTATGATAATTTTTTTTCAGCGTATTACTACATGAGTCTAGTAAAACGTATTTAAAATGAATAATAATAAAACTCTGAATACATTTTATTGGACTGGTATATATTGTTTAACATTAGAGAAGTACATCTGCCGTTTACTACATTATCTAGTATTGTTTAGAATTCTTTTTGCTCAGTTTACAGTTAATCCGAAACCTACTTTATTTTTTTAATTGCTATAATTGAACATTTTTCCTAAATATATTAAAATATATATTTCACTTTGAATAATTATTAATTATAAACTGTACGAAAACTGAACTTGTATGTTAATCGAAAATCCTAGACCAACTTCAAACCACAAGCCACTACACAATACCAAAATCTAATATCCACTCTGAAAATGTATTACTAATAAATATCTGGTTAGACATCAAGTGGATTATGCACAAGTAGCTATTACAATTTAATAACCATTGCAGCAGATTACTGTAATAGCTCATTAAATTAAATATCAAATCAATGGATCATTAGAAAAATGGTCCCAAACTAATCTTTCGATATTACCGATAGTTCCAATTATGGCGTAACCTCATAATTGTAACTTTTTTTACACGAGACCAGATTTCGCATTTTTATTATCAATTTTAGTGATATTTTTTTGTACATGTTTTTACTTTATTTTTCTGCCCATTAGGTATATAAGCTTTATACAAAAATTTATAATTAAATAATTATTCATCGTCATGTATTAGTCAAAATTAATTTTAAAATTAGTTTAAAAAAAAAGTACTTTAATCAAAGTATCCAAGTCTTTCTAAAAGTAATCTGCTATTATTAAATCTACCAACTCATTTTGTACAAATTTCATCGAGTAAATTGAAATAAATATTTAATTACGCCGATGGATTCGTATCAGTAATAATTAATTGACTGATCTCAGATGCGATTATTATCCTCGATATAGATCATACGCGGGCGTATCGATCGATAGCTCAGTTTGTAATTCACAAAAGCTTTGTTAATATGCCCTGGTAATTAAATTTTAAAGGGCCAATAAAAAAGACTGTAATATCGATTGTCGTAAAACGTCGCAACGACCGGATATTCATTTGGCCCGTTAACGTATTTTACCTATCTGCGTATATTATTAAGTGTATCTTTATATTCATCTCGGACATTTCGGCAACAAAAATATTCAATTTACAACGCACAAAATTAATTTCAACTCTTTTATCGTTCCTCGTCACACTCAATATGGCACGGTAAAAATTAAAATGCATTACCCAAACGAAACTATTTTACATTTTGTACCTTAAATCTGTGACATTTTTCCACCGGTATAAAAAAATATATCGTGTAAATTAAAAAGAAAACTCATCGTTACATAATCGCTATACCATTGAAGGGATACTTAAAAAAAAATAATGGATTCAAGTGATTTACATATAAATACATGAAATATTAATAAATGTTGTTAACTAAAAAAGTATTGTAATTAGGAAACATAATTAATGCTCATAAAATCTATTATAATTTAATGTTTTGATAGTATGATATCAATGCCTTTTATAGCAAGCCTCTTATTATTACATAAATTACTGGTTAACTATTTATTATTATTGTGCACTTATTCTTTTTGGCTTTAACGTGAACTTTTTGTTATATTGCCTTTAACTTTTTAGCTTAACTGAAATTGTACTTTTCAAGATATATTTTCATAATACTCTATCATATTATGAAGAATATTACAATTGCATACCCAACTCCGCATTATTATAAAATCAAGTAAAAACGTATATAAATTTGTTCAACAGCTTTTCAGCTGCACTATCTGCATCACCCCTTACGAAAATAGTTTCTTTGCAAACGTCTGCAAAAATCGGCATTCCAATTTATACAGTTTTCCAGATATTTGCAGAGCTTTTCTGCGCAGACGTTTACAGACGTATACAGAGATTCATTTCCACATGGGACCAATAATAACAACATCCTTGAATCTACATCAGAAGCTACATAATCGCGCAAAAGTCACGCCGAACGATGTTGTATTTCAATAACTTTCAATTGTCTTATCGCGAACGATTCTCAGCTCTAGAACTCACCCTTAAATCAACACAAAATGGACATAAAACGGACGCAAAATGTCACGTAAATTCGTGAAAGGCTCAATTCGGCTTGGCAAAAAAATGATTCGATTATGGAAAACGACGGGCCAAAGTGTCCCCCCTTTAGAAATTAATGAAACGAAAAGGAGAGGCGCGTTTTGTAAAAACGACATGTTTACAGGCGCATGTAAATGGGGCCATTTTAAAGGCCGCGTATGTTCGCCCGGACCTGTTAGGCGAATCGTTCGACGCGACCCATTGTGCGCGCCACGGTATATATAAATCGAGAACCCGTAAATGCAGACCGCGCACCTGTCTTGAATCTCGAATAACGAGCCAAGCAAAACACGCATGGGCAGCCCCACGAATTCGCACCGCGCAACAAGAGTGAGCAAGAGAGTAACGAAAATAACTGTCGAGGAGAACCGGTTCGCTGTGCGGATCGTCGAAGAATACGTAAATAAGGCTTCCCTTCGGCGCCCATCCACCGAGATTCGACCGAAAATATTATCCCCGCGTTGTTTTCAAATCAGAATTGCCGCAAACTCCGCACCGCTGCAGATTACGCAAGCCTTCGATATTGTCGAATTATGTACCTAAGTGTGTTATTGGACAATAACATTGTCGTATCATATGAGATGTGAGCTATGAAGATAAGCTCTGGGAAGAGCATAACCTTAGGATTTAACAAAACTTCTTTTCCAACGATTTTTGTCCCACTATTCATGAACTTTTATTAATACTTTGAAAGGACAAGATGTTCAAGCAAAATGTTTCTAACATTTTGTTAAAATACAATATTATATTAAAAGGAATATTACAGATGCAAACATCCCAAAGTTACTATAAAATATAGTAGCAGCTACTAATAAATTCCACGGTGCATCATTAATAAATCTTCATTAATCCCTGTGATTCAAAATTATATAATGACGCTGAATAAGGAAGCGAACTAATATCACGTGTAATGATAGTAAAGCGCAGATAACGACTGTATCTTGTCGTAAAGTTGGAATCTAGAAATTCAGCGCAGCTCCTCCGGTCTACGTAACCCGCGCGCATCGGTTTTCTATTATACTTCTGACTGCAATTTGCGTGTTCTCTTCGTACGACTCTCAACTTTTCAAAGCAAAGACGTGGAAAGGAAACGAATATTAACGATATAGACAACCCGGCGAACTTCTGCCATGTAAAATTATGAACAAGGTAACGGAATCTGCTTTTGCGAGGCATGAACTTTCCTGCGAATCGATACGAATAATTAGTTTAGAATTAGAATTTAAAATGAAAAACACGATTTAAATGCGAGACGTTTAATTGAGTTTCAAACATTAGGACGGAAAAGGAAAAGTGCTACTATGAAATTGGAATTCACAATACCCGAGCTGGAGTGTCGTGTATACACTATGTACGAGAACAAAACTGAAATGTACAAGTCATTTCGTTAGCGGAAATGAAAAAAAAAAAGAGTGAAGAAGATTATAACCAGGATTTTGCAAAAGAACGTTCTCCCACTTATTAAGTGATAAAAATTGATGCAAATCTAAAGATGGAATAACCAAATTCCAACTTTGCTCAGTTCTCAAAGATTCATTTTAGGCGAGTCATGATACTGTTCCTGAAACTTTCTCATTAGGTGACAACGTCATTAATATATTGTCTTTGTAACATAGCAAAAAAATACAGTATTATTAGTACTGTATGTATGTTATCACTAGATATTGAAACAATTAGTATACAATTTATATTAACCTCTCTCAACATATGACTACAAAATTTATATAATTTATCAATAAATAAATTATATTATACATTTATTTGACTTCAAAAATAACAAACGTGACTGGAATGCTTGTGGTGCCACCACACAAAATTAGACGATTTGTGTCTAATACGACATACAATATCAAATATCCGCGGACACTGGTAATTCCTCCACAGCAGTTCGCTTGCGAATTGAAGGATCGAGTAACTCCACAGATTGACCCTCGTCTTGACTTTTAAATACATAATCTGTTACTGAGTCCTCAAAAGAAGAATTTTCTGAAGAAGTCACTAGAAGAGAAATGATTCTCATAAATAAATTAACCCTTCATTAGTACCAGTTGCCGTTTTTACGCGCTTGGTATTCTGTGAGGGTTTCTTATGAGGGAAAAAATTGTGTTACAAATTTTGTACAATAATGATGAGCAACACCCACAGGAATACCAAGGAAGGGTTAAATACAATCGTACTAAACTAAAATGACTGCTATATGTTGATAAATGCAATTATACTGCTTCATCAGTCCTGCCGAACGTAAGATTCGCGATGAAATAGAATATACATAAAAAACAAAAGTTAAAAAGATTACATTTGTATTGGTGCAAAACAATTTTTTAAAGTATTAGGACCTTAAGAAAGTTCTCGCTACTTTTTTTCTCGAAAAAATAAACGTTTTTAAAAAATTAGTTTAAAAACGTATCTCTATGAATTGTACATTGCAAGTCATTACTTTTTTTCATCATCCTGACAGAATAAATTCGATGTCAAATTAAGATTATCGAGAACCCAGATTTTGACATCTTCGCCATTCATCGGAAGAAATAATAATCGAAAGAGACAATATCTAGTGAATAGAACGGATGAGATAGGATTTCCCATTTATGTGTTTCCAAGTAGGTTATCACTGGTCATAAACATGTGGATGATCATTATTTTAATATATATATATTAAATTTAATAAAATAAAATATATTAGCAGCTACCTTTCTTTCAATACTTGGCTCAAATGCATTAATTGTAATCGATATTGATGTTTCGATTAGTTTGAACAATTCATGATAAATTAGACTCAACTAATTCATTGAAATACAAAACAGAAAGATTGAAACCATGGATAATCATTACCTGACTTCTTCTATGCTGTATATATATATACATAATGAAAAAGGTATCCACTTTTCATCATCAATCATCATAAGATGCAAGAAAAGAAACCTTTAGTCTTTTGACCTTTACGAGTTAAAACTCGTAAAACATCCAAATTCCTCATTTTTTGAGACCTTTTGATACTGTCATTTAATCATCTCCTAATGACTTTGCAAGTACAGTAGCATCTTACATGAGTTATCATCAAGTAATATCCCTCCTATTCCTTTGTCTTCAAATTTGTTCTATGCGCCAGAGCATTCCTTATTTTCAATATCAAAATCATTGACAAACGTATAAACCAATCTCTAAATGTTGTTTCCAACAGTGTATGGTCACCGTAAGTCTCAAGAATTCTGTAAACTTCAGCTGTAGATGTTTTAAAATACAATTATAGAGTAAAATTCTCTGCAAGTCCTCTTTGTGCAGCACGAAATAGGTCATGTTTAACATTATGAATAAAACTTGTAAATAAATAATGTAGATCGAAATGATGTACACTAAATTCCAAGCTTCCTTCATTGTAGCACTAGCATTTTTTTATAAATGCATACTTAATCTTGAATTACACATATTTGGTATCACCAAACATTCAAAAATAGCAAGATCTTATTCAAAGGTCTAATACAATATCACTATATAATTATAAAAGCGTACTTTGCAAAGAAAACTATTTTTTAATTTGAATAAATTCAGATAACACATGTAATGGATAGTTCCAACATTTCGTTCGAATATATTAAAATTTTGACGATTGTCAAATCAGAAAATATGAACAGTTCAAATGTAAAATAATATAAACAGTTCGAATACTTTTAACAGTACAAAATCAAAATAATTCAAGATATGTTCTATCATTATAACTTAATTATAATTTTACCCCTCCACTATTCATGTAATAGTATAATTTAGTAATGCAGTCAAATAAAATAATGATAAAGTGGCACATATATGATGGAATGAGGACACTTAAAAACACAAAAATTATAAAGTAGTGATATTATACAAAATTTCGTGTAAATATTAAAAAAAATGATTAAAAAAAGTCTTTCTGTTTGTCATATTTGAAATGTTTAAAATCGTTTTGTTTACATTACAACAGTTCTTAACAAGCGATCTTTTAAAATTCGTTTTACCATTCAAAGTATATCCTATAAATAGTTAGTAAAACGAATTCCAAAAACGTAGCTGTCCGATGAACGTTGCAATGCTAAAAAATGAACTTTTCATTTTAATATAACTATTAAATACATTTAATTCTAATAATAGTATAAAAAATATTAAAAAATACTAAAATTATCTTTGAAAGATGTTAATAAATTTGAATATAATAAATTGCATAATTACATTCGCTTTTGTCCTTCGAATCTTTTTCTTCTGAACTCTCTCCCTTTTCATAAACAAAACCCTCACTGGAATTATCTTCTTCAAAAGCAAAGCGCAAGTAGGATAATGTGCACACAAGTGCTATGAAAAACAGGTTGGTACAAATGCCAACAATGGCAGATAGCACTGGCCAGTGAAACATCAGATAACGCAAGCCAGACAAATGAGCATTTATAATCAGTGATGCTGAATAAAATTCGATATGCATCGACTGAATTTCTACATAGATAATTGTAACTGGACGATTCTGAAAAAAAAGTAAACTTTTAATATCCATTTAAATACCCATATTCTTATTAAATAACACTCTCATATAATTAAAGCAGTGTTCCATTTCAGTATCAATTCATGGATTGGAACCATTTAATTTCTTTTGTACATTATTTAATAATTTGTTGAGATAGAAGATGTAGCAGCGCATTTTACAACCTTCGTGTCTATAATACGAAAACTACCTAATTAAACCTAACCAATGGTTTGTTGCATGCAATTAAATCAAGGTACCCCGTCTTAATCATATTAAAAACTTTTGATCCCTCAGGCACACCAGTAAAAACAGAAACACGCCCAGCTCATAGTAGGGGCTAATTTACTTATATCATTCACCCTCCTTCTACTCCTTAGACACAGTATTCATTCATTTGAAGAACCCGTTCACAGAGTCATAACTACCCTCTCTCATTTAGTAAAAAGTGTACAAGTATCCCGAATAACACCCATGATCACACTATGGGGTTTTCACAATTTAAATCATTTTTTTAAAATTTTATAGTTTGTAACAAGAAAACACTTATATAAAGATTAGTCCATTTCCAAGTAATTCATTTGAATTACTTGAAAGTATATATATTCGACTTACCAAATATACCGAAAGTGCGATATAATGAAAATTATACAGATTATTTATTCATTGGACTGTATTACCTATATCTATTACTTCATTATCTATGTTAAAACTAGCTGCCTGAGAGACAAGCTGATTTTAAGGAAAAAAGAGCAACTGCAAACAATATGTTTGTTCTAAATCATGTGGTACACCCACTTGTATTGCTTCGTAAGCAAGTTGAAGTTGGCATATTTTTTGTTTTTTTTAAATAAAAGCTAATGAATATATTGAAATTGTATATTATAATCTATTTTTAATGCGAGTGTAAATGTTAGAAGTTAAATTAATTACAAATGTAATTCATTACTATGAATGTAAACAATATTTCCTTTATTAACTTTTGGATATTTTCAGTCATTGTCTCGTTATAGATAAAATTTATAAAATTTTACGAAAGCAAAAACACAGCTTGTTTGTATATTTTTACTCATTTTATAAGCGTATTATTAGCAATCGGTATGAAAACAATCTCACAGAAGGTAATTTATAGATATGCTCGTTAGAAACTAAATGTGTTACATGCATTTTTCTTTTTAACAGTCATTCAATTACTATGCTGAAATAGTAACTTTTGTGAGTAGCTTTCGAAAATAGAACCCATATTATTATAAAAATGATACTTTGGACAAGTATACGTCTGGTTTACTAGCAAAAGTTTTGTAAAAATAAAAATCAACATTAACATTATTTAAACTATACTTGTATATACTTGTATATTATTTACCTGATCTTCCTCAAAATTACCAAACAGTTCCAAAACTATACTTTGTTTTTCTTCAGCATTTCCAAAAATCATTAGAGGAGAATAAGTTAACGTCGTCAATAAATGTAACAATGAACTTCGATAATGTAACATTGCTGAACGACAAGTATGTTTAACTAAAACATCATCTCGACTTTTTAATTTCGCACAAACCATGAACATACCTAAAAGTAATTACAAAAATCAATTAATACATATAAATAACAAATTTACAAAAATTAAAGTTTATTTTACTTTAAACATATCTTTTTTCTCTATTTGAATAGTGCACAAATTAACAATACACTTGCATCAACAGATAGAGTAGTACCTCTGATCAAGTATAAACCCCATAAATGAATAATATTATTTAATATTAAATAATATTCTAAAAACATTTTTAGACTATCAAAATAATATTATCGTAATATCCTCAGAATGCTATTTGTTATAAAATAATATCTATTTTATAAAATATAAAAAAGAAAAACTTTTATAACCTAGTTTATCTTTTAAATGTTATAAAAATTGAGAATACAGGAATTATATTAAAATATAATAACATAAAAATTAAAAATAAATTATTAGTTATTTTTGAAGTAATAATTAGTATTTTTAAGACTGGATTTATAAAAATATTTCATGCAGATTAAGTTTATAAAGTTTAATTTAGTAAGTGTAATGTTACCTAATTCCCTATTTGCAGGAGATTCAGGCATTTCTAAATGCAAATTAACTTTGTAAGGTTGGCCCACCATCAGAAGTTGTTGTTTCTTGGTCAACTGTACATGTGCAGATGGAAAACTGCAAATCCCCTTTGCCTCATAGCAGGATCTAGAACAAAGCAATATGTCTTGCTTTATTCAAATGAAAAATAAAAAGTGCGCAAATAAATAAACACATGCAATTCATGAAATAATAAATAATCTTATATAGTCTAAATAAATGTTTCAAATGTTTAAGTTAATAACAAAGAAAAAAAAATTTATGATGGCATTATTAATGATGTAGAATTGCCTAATGTTCCTTAATTATAAATTATTAATTCATTTCTATAAATTTCATATTGCATTGTATTATAAGTATATTTAGGCCAATTTTTTTTATTTTATTTAACTTAATTTTTTTCACAGTAAAAATGACAATTTTAAGTACAAATATTATTTTTAATATTAAAATAACATTTTTATTTTCAAAGTAAAAATCTTCTTTTCAAAGTAAAAATTTATTTCGAATTAGAGATCATTATTTTAAGTTATAAATATTTTTCCTAAATTAAAGTTGCTATTTTAGGGAAAAAATCTTATCGTTATAAATTCAAAAATAAAATTTTCTTTAAAAGTAGAAATTTTTCTTAGAATGGAATAGACGTCCTATTATAGTGTAAGTATAGCTTTATTTTTAATAAAATAAATTATTATGATTAAACATAAATTACTTATTGCAAATATACTCACTTAAATTGCAAATGTACCGGTCGAACATGCGACATACTAGGCATATATGCATAATAAAATGCTGTGTATAAAAATATTGACACCCATACTACTAATACGGAACATATTACAATAATTCCTCCACGAAATGCGGCA
This sequence comes from Leptoteleia sp. ZL-2020, assembly GCA_022817305.1. NCBI lineage: Eukaryota > Metazoa > Arthropoda > Insecta > Hymenoptera > Scelionidae > Leptoteleia > Leptoteleia sp. ZL-2020. Next base: position 17,365 of record JABFPN010003204.1, read on the forward strand.
TCTTTCGCCGACTGCACTCCGACCGATGTATTTCTCCTTACATTGTTTAATTTTTCACTTATTCGGCGAATTACACCTCTAATAATCATTTTGGTTATTTATCTCACTCTTTAAAGCATTGATTGCCGGTAGAAAACTAAAAACGCCATTTATTTCAATGTTGATAAATGTATCTTCCAATAATATCATATCAATTTATTTTAAACTGATAACAAGATTCAAAGTACACAACAATACACAACAGGTTAAGTTGTTATGTTGACGCCGTGAAGGTCATGTACAGTCTGCTGTACCGGAGTTAGTGTCTTTTGTAATCAAAATTTAATTAATTTATATTTTATGATATATTGACCAGAATAATCCATATTTTATGGACGCAAGAGTATAATTTGATTCACAAAAATATATACATCGATGAATATTGTCAACGTATTCTGCAATGTACGATTTTTTGTCCATTCAAAAGGAAGCAGCATTTTGTAAAATACATATGTTGAAAATATTCGTCAGTGCATATATTTTAGTGAATAAAATTGTACTCCCGAATCCACAGAATAGCGCTCTGGTCCATATATCACAATATAAATTAATTAAATTTTGGTTAAAAAATACACTAACTCCGTGATAGCAGATTTAGCATTTTGCCATAATACAAACGTATTCGCAAACAATGCGAAACAATACTTATCGACATATTTATTACAGTTTTCTACGTTTTGCTTCGCATTGTTTGCGATTACGTTTTTTTAAATATCACTTCTTACAGATACGTACGTTATCATACCGCTTCCGCAGGACACTCTTCTCATCAAATCCTACATTATAATGTAATATTCTGTTAAACTGAAAATACGTTGATTCCATAAATACACTACCCTTCCCCATAATCACCTTTTCAACAACCATCGCTTATCCGATATCATTCGACTTACTTCCCCATAATCGTCTGGAAAGTTCCGTTTGCTTCGCAATTGAAACGCTATATCCGGTTCGCTGCTTAGCCAGTAATAACTGAATATGAATGGTGGGAAATTTAAACTTGCGTAATTTATACTAATAATTCTATCATCTTAATTATTCTCTTTTTGAATTATTTAATTTTATATTTTAAACGATCATGCCACTAAAATATAATTACCATATTCTAAAATTGACTGGCAGTATTGTCATCTTCTTATATATTATATTATAACAATTTTCGAATACGCCATGAAATGAATGGAAAACTATCAAAACCAGACTGTGTCTGAGCGGAGAGAGAGTCTTTCTCTTTCTGGTTCTTTTATGCATGCGCAGTAATGTCAGAATAATACGAAGTATATAAAAATTAACAAGTTGCATTGTTTATAATGTGGTAGTGTAGAACAGTGAAATTTAATTATGTTTTCATATAATAAAATTATTAAATCGAATATACGTTCCAATATTACTATTGGCGTATTTATTCTTCAACCAATCACTTAGGATGCTTACGGGAGCGCCTGATTCCCACTGAAATATAGTAATACTGGAACGTGCACTGCCATGCTCTCTGCATATTGAAAAGCGAGCCGAGAGAGAAACGTTGTCGCGGGATAGTGTATCTCGTTTTAACTGTATAGCGCATGCGCATTAGTACGAAATT